>CABFWB010004933.1:19463-51838 GCA_902151455.1 Timema bartmani
ATTTGCGAAATCCCTCATACCTGAAATCGGGTAAGGTACCCGGAACTGCTTTGCACCTGGACGCTTTGACCTGCAGACACAGGTTTGAAAGGATAAGGGGAGGGCCAGGCTTGGAAAGCCCAAGTCAAACATTGATAAATAAAGGTGTGAATAACTTTATTCAATAATACAATGAGTTACAATATATCAGAATATATTACCTTTGAATTGTAATATATAGGAAAGAATATGACTAGTGTTGAAAAAAAAAGATGAGCGGGATTAGATCCAGCTATCCAGTGATTGCGGACCTGGGACGCTAACCACTCGACCGTCGCCATCTCGTGCTCATTGTCGCAACGCATCGGTACATATTCGACGCGTAAAACTTCTCTTGCGATTTTCTCGAAAACACCTAAGTAGTACGCCTTACTACTTGCACATTATGTTGTCCTAATGGACTACTAAAAGTGTACAAAGTTTGAAGATAATTCGTGATCCGAACGTCGTGGCCTCCCCTTGTGAGTTGTTTTCAACTTGAGTTCGAATAAGTTTGGTCAGTATTACTGTCATTAATACTGACCGTGTAAGGTCATGCCATCATTATCGTTCCAGTTGACAATACTGACTGAATTGCTGACTCAGTATTACTGACACTATTTCTGATCGTGCAGGGTGCCCTTTAAAACAAAATCATCAATTTATATTTAATAAATAATGTATACATTTCCATGATTAAACTCATTTGAAAACTTGATATAAAACATATTTTTAAAGAATGGTAGGACTCTACGATGCATTAAAACCTCTAAACCATATTAAACTCTACACAACAGGATCTTAAACTTTAAGTCACGACCCCCTCACGGGTCACTAAAGAGATTCTGGGGGCCACAGCAAACATTAAATATGCATTATATAAGTAATGAAATTATTATACACTACAACTTTCCATTATATTTGTAAAATTTATTACAGAGATAACGTCATCAAACATGATTAAATAAACCTTATTTTAAATAATGATTTCTATAATTCACTAAAATAAATTAATAGCGTCCACTGGTTGAAAGGAGCAGTTGTTAAAACTGGATACATTGTGTCAAAATAAGTAAGCTCATTCATCTTATTTAATATTTTATGTTTATTACTTATCATTTGAAGCAGTTAATTTTCCCAGTTTTCTTATTTTTATATGAATATGGAATTTAAAAATTATAAATAATGATCTTAAATAGAATAGCACATATGCGGTCTTTGCAAAAAATGTGTTCAATATATTTTTCTCATTTTATCTATGACTGTTTAATAACTAAAACTAGAGTATTTATAAAATTAAGCGTGACAAAAACATTACTTCTGGAGTCGCTAGTAATTTTCTTTCATGAAAAAGGGTCGGGATTAAAATAAATTTAAAACTGGTGGTGGTCTACATAAATAAATGTATAATAAACAAAGTGTAATGACTCGTCAAAAAGGGCAAGTAGATTTGTCACATTTATAATATTACAACTATTATTCTGTCTAAGAATAAAGATTTATTATAAAATTGTTAGATTAATAATGCACTTTGTGTTTGAGAGCATATATCTGTGCTTGATAAACTTTTTTTATTTATTTTTTTCGTATTCATCATGGATGTTATCTTCTTGAACTCTTAACTAATGCGTTGTTGAAGTCGTTCAAAGTATGTCTGATTGTTGCTAGTTGGTAAGTATAGTGTGAGTTTCGAATTTAAAAACTTAGCAAAGGCGCTTGGGAGTTCTTATCTCAAAAATGAAATGAGTTTCATTGTTATTTGTATTTTATTTATTGAATTGTACGTATTGCATGTTTGTATTGTATCCTTATCAGTGTTGTATGTATCACTGTATGTATTGTATTGTGTGTATGGTTTGTGGTGTTAATGTATATATTGTATTGTGCGTATGGTTTGTGGTGTTAATATATGTCTTGTATTGTGTGTATGGTTTGTGGTGTTAATGTATGTTTTGTAAACTCGTTTATGCTATGTATCTTTTCTACGCCATGTTTGGCACTGACAGTCTAGGCCATGAGCTGTGATACCAGAGAGTAGACTATATATCTGAGAACTGAGTCAGATTTCATGTGTTCACTATGGATAATGAGGGTAACAACTTGGTCAGCAAGGAATCGTACTGTGTTGAAATGTTGAAGCTTAGTGTTTATGTTATTACCTGTGAGCTGTAGGTGGCAGGGAAGTTGTACCCCTGGAGGTTTGAGGTGTACTGGAATGGGCAATTATTAGTAGGTTTTGGGGAGCCTGTTGAGGGTGTAAGGAGGCTCAGGTTAACTGGTAATCTGTCCGGGGGTCACTTTGATGCGTACCAGGCAATTAAAAAGCTGCCATATTTCTACCAGTTTATTCCAAATCAACCCGATACTCCTTCATTGCAATGTCCCGATAATATTCAAAAGAAACAAGGTGGAAAAAACCGCCGTGCCAGGGTTACGAATATAATAAGATACAAACAAACGTCTGAAGCTGCTGCTAAATAAACTAAAAAATGTCCAGAAGTTAATCACGCTGTTGTTGCTGCACATTCACTGAATAATCTGGAGGCAAGGGAAGGACATCTAAGTTCACCATGGAGTGAAGAAGGATCATGTTTTAGACAGAGTGTACACGGTTCACAATAATAACTTGGAGTGTTATCATCTGAGCCTCATGCTCCACGAGGTACGAGGAGCAACATCATTCAAAGACCTCAAAACAGTAAATGGTCACATACATCCCACATTCCAGTCCGTTTGCAGTGCGTTGGTTTTGTTGGAAGACGATGGTCACTGAGACAAAACTTTGGAAGAAGCGGCCTTATCTGACTCTCCTTTCAAACTGAGAGAACTTTTTGCAATCATGTTGGTTTTCTGCCGGATTTCAGACCCAATCCTGCTGTGGGAGAAGCACAAGGACAGTTTCACTGAGGACATGATACGGAAGATGGAGACGGATTGTCCAGATATATGTCCACCAGGGTCTGTACATGATATACAACAAGTGTCTGATGTTGTTGGAAGATGTGGTGGTCTCAATGGCAGGACATACTTTCAAGCACTACGGATTGACAGAAACAACGCGTGATGCAGATGGTGTCATGGTTAACTGAGACTACCTCAGGGAATTGAGCTACAACGTTGATGCTCTGTCGAAAACGGTAGATTACAACGAGCCAAGGCTTATGGACGATCAGATGACAGCTTACAAGAATGTTATTAAAAGCGTAGACGGTGGATAGGGCAGTGTTATATTCTTGGATGCCTCAGGAGGTACAGGAAAAACATTCTTAATAAACCTGTTACTAGCCAAAGTTAGGAGTAACAGGGGAATTTCTATGGCTGTTGCTTCATGGGCACCACTGCAACGATTTTGGAGGGGGTAAAACTACCCATGGTGCCTTCAAACTACCCTTCAATCTGAATCATACAGAAACCCACATTTTAAAAAAGAGCAATATAGCCCAGGTGCTTCGGGGTTGCAAACTTATCGTATGGGACGAATGTACTACTTCACATAAAAGGGGATAGAGGCTCTAAACCATATGCTGCAGGACATTTGCAGCTGTGACAAGCCGATGGGATGTGTTACTGTCTTGCTGGTGGGGGACTATAGGCAGACCCTGCCATTAGTACCCCGGGGGACCCGAGCCGATGAAGTTAAGGATTACCTTAAATCATCATACTAATGTCCGAGAGTTCAAAAGTTGTTAGTAAAGAAAAATATGATAGTTCATCTGAAACGTGATGGCATGGTTGAGGATTTTGCATACAATCTGCTAGAATTGGGAGACGGCAAGGTGAATGAGATTGATGGAAAGATAAACCTTCCTTCTAGCATGTGTCAATTAGTTAAGAATATGAACAGTATGACTACAATCATTTATCCCAACCTAAAGAATATAAGACGGAAACCTATGTCATGGTTAAGGGCGAGGGCAATTCTAACTCCTAGAAACGATAGGGCAAATGAGATCAACAAACTCCTGTCCAGCATGTTTGTATTGGAGGAGATGAGCTATCAGTTAGTGGACTCAGTAGTGGAGATAAAGGATGCTGTCCACTACCCGGTAGAGTTTTTGCACAGCCTCAAACCCTCTGGGATCCCTCCTCACACTCTTCTCTTGAAGGTTGGTGCGCCAATCATGTTGTTGCGCAATTTGAAGCCCCCAAATCTGTGCAATGGAAGCAGACTGCAATTTAAAGCCCTCCATTGCAACCTAATCGAGGCAACTATCTTCACAAGGTGTGGTTATGAGGAAACAGCATTTATACCACGCATTCTCCGCATTACTTCGGATTACCTCTTCGAGTTTAAGAGAGTCCAATTCCCCCTGAGAATCTGCTTTGCAATGACCATCAACAAGGCTCAGTGTCAGGCATTGAAGGAAGTGGGGGTGAGCACACCTAGGAGCCTGGTTGTTCTGGCGCATGAGGGAAGGACGGCTAACATCCTATACCAGAAAGTCCTTTCAAAGTATGCTTATACGCGTATTTAAAATTATCTTTCGGCCTGTAACATTTATGTCAAATGTTTCTTTTTTGGCTTTAATACTTGATTATTTATTTAAAATTAAATGGTAAACTAATATGGGCGACTTTCACTATCCCGTTAAATTTGAGGTAACGTTAATAATTTAATATTCATTGTAAATTTGTTAGTCTTGCGGTCACTAAATGTCGTTGTTTAACAGTCGCATGGATTAACTTGTCTTGAGGCCTTTAAATGGCATTGCCAAATATTAATTTTGAGACGCTTTATCTCGAGGCCACTAGAGGGCATTATCAAATATTGATTGTTAGATACTTTGTCTCGAGGCTACTAGATGGCAATGTTGAATATTTAATTGTGAGACACTTTGTCTCAAGGCCACTAGGTGAATTGTCAAATATTAATTCTCAGACACTTTGTCTTAAGTTCGCTAAATGAAATTGTCAAATATAAATTGTGAATTTAGATGTCACTGTATTAGGTATATATGAGAAATATACTGTGTATTCCTGATACCACCACTTTAAGCTTAATAATTAGTTAATATTATTATAAAACTGTAGTTTAGTTAGGCTCGCTTGGATCTGTTATCTTTTATATTTTGATAGGCTTTTAAATGTCACCTTTATCTTTTGGTATCTAACGATTGAGAAAATATTTGAAACCATACTGTTTGAACTGTGCGAAAGGAGCTATTATTCATGGTTCATCCTAAAAAAATTCCTAATCCAGGCCTGTTGTCCAATCCCTTCCTCTACATGCTCTGCTTTTGTTCCATTGTAAATATAAAACTATCTTGTTTGTCTTTAAATAAATATTAATATGATACCAATGCATTTTTATTTGTTTTGGTGGATATTTAAGGCCAGAGATTACTGTATGTATGCTGTATATTTTAATGTATGGTTTGTGGTGTTATTGTATGTGTTGTATATTAGGTATGTATGTTTTGATACGTTTTATGGATGGGTGGGTAGATATAAATATTAACGTTCGTATGGTGTATATGTATGATGGTTCGTATTATATTGTATTGAGTGTCTTTATTTTATATATTGATTTGTATTTGTTTGATGTATGTATTGCATTACATGGTTGTTTTTATTATATAAATGTATTATGTTGTGGGCATTAATGTGTGTATGATTTATGGTGTTAGTGTATGTATGTATTGTATTGTATTGAATTGTATTTTATTGTATGGTTTGTGATGTTATTGTATGTACTATATGTATATTTTCAACCTTTATGGATGGGTGGATAGATTTAAGTACTAACGTTTGTGTGTTATATAATAATGTATGTATGTATGATGGTAGGGAAGAGGGGAGGAGAGGAGTCTGTTATAAACCAGGTGTTGTGGGTGAGAACTAGTCTCTATCAGGATATGAACATATGCTGTCTTACCAAGTCCAGTGTTCCTTTTGTGTATGAGTCAAGTGCAGAGACTTTGGTTAGGTTATGTTGGATAAGGTTAGGTTAAATTGGGTCTTAACCGGTTCTAAAGAAAGTCATAGTCAATGAGTGATGATCCTATCTCGTAAAAGTACGTTAAATGTATTATATGTATCGATAGATATATAGTGATTAAATACCGTAGGATGCATGGCATGACCTGTGTATCTTGATTCTGATAAGTGTCAGATGATTAAATGTTTAGCAAATACGATATATATTCTGAAAATTGAAAAATGACACCTGGACACGGGAATCGAACCCGGGACCTTTGGCTTAATACGCCAAAAGCATAACTAATAGCTTCAGCTATTTGATTCTTAAATACGATATAGGTGAAAGTCTGCAAGAAGGCAGAAGGAGTTCATTTTCAAAGACTATGGAAGAACATACCCTGTAAATAGCTGTAAAGTAATTGGTAGAAAGGGAGGGCGGACTACCTGTCTGATCCTGTTCCAAAGCATGGAATGGGTCCTTGAGCAGGTGTTGTATAGTTTCTTCGGCAGGAATATGAAGTTGAAAAGTGGGAAAGGGTTATATATATACCTATTACAATTTTTATTTTCATCCTTTTTAACAGCTTTGGGGTAGTGTTTTAAGAGGATAGAACACTGTAAGGTTCATTATCTCAGCAGTGGTCATGCCAGCTATAGCGCAATGTCCGGAGTTGACAAAATCATGGCCGGAACCAACTTTACAAAACACTTTGTGGCTTATGACGTCTGTTCAGGGTGTGGAGCCTTGTTATTTACATATTTACCGATAGACGTAAAGTGTGTGGAATGTGACACGCACTTTTTAAAGACATTCTGAAGAGAGGGCAAGTCCTAGACTGTCTATTTCTTTTTCTAAAATGAAAATTAGTGGTTGTGAAGTAGAAAGAGGTGGGTTAAGAGGTTAGAGAGGAATCTGATGCGTTGATAGGGGGTGGGGATAAGGGGAGGATGTGGAAGGCAGTCTGGTGTTGGCCTTTTGCCCCAATAGTCATCAAGATTTCAGAAAGTATGCTTGATATGACGTTATACAACAGCATTTGCAAATAAATACCATTAGAGATTACACTAAGGGAATAGGACTCCAATCTAGTATTATGTATGGTATAATCTATAAACTATTATTTACTCCTTCTACGTGGTATACTTGATGCTGGGGAGAAAAATTAGAGGTTCAGGTGACAAGATGCAATGTGTATTATAGGTACAAGTAGAAGTAGAAGTAAAAATAAATTTAAAATTTTTTTTTTAATAATATTTAAAAAAATTGTGTTTGGGAAAGTGAAAGTCACCGGAAGAGGTTGGAGGAGGAGTCCAGGGGCTGAAATGTGTCACCAAACCTGGTGAATTACCATTACGGAGTCTGGGTGTGAGATCGCCCATATTTGATCTGGTCACTGGCTATAAGTTTAGGAAAGGGGTGGACTATAAACTCGTTGGTTGTAAGGTTTAGGAGAGGGAGCGGATTACTTGGTAACGTCTATGACGGCCATCTTACTAAAAAATTGCGCCAGAAGTGACTATTTTACACTACAAAGGGAAAGTGGTTTTAAAACATATTTGGTTTGTTAATTATTATAAATCTTATTGCCTTTTTTTTTACAAAAATGCATATATATATATATATATTGTGTGCTGATGTAGACGACAAGCTATGAACCAAATTTAACTAAAGTATCTACCAAAATACAACATTACCAAATAATATGGATATATATATATATATATATAAGTTCCGGCTGTATACTTTAATTTTTTTAAACTCTCAATCCTTTCAGGGATTAGAAATCTAACCTCCCCAGCACCAGAAAACCCAACTAAATGAACTTGAAATTTAGACCATTTTCACACCATTGTAGGTATATTCTCGTTTTGAAAGAAAATGAATTATGTAATCTGTGTACATAATCATAGCAAAAGCGATTCTGTGAAAAAATATCCAAGCACATCTATTCTGTTTCATATAGGAGCTATGTGCATTTTAATACCATTTCAAAATCAATTTACTAATTGGGTTGATCAGATAAAAGTGGACCAAAATCAGAATCTAGTCATTGTCTCTCCGTCTTTATACAGAAATAAAATGAAATAGAGCGAAAGAATCAAAAGCATAAATGGATAAGGGGGTAGGAAAGGGAGATAGAGAGAGAAATGTTCACAAGAAAACAAACACGAGGCAAGCAAAGCTGGTAACCCACCAGATTAAGCTATCAGACTAGCCAATAGTCTGAGAGCGAGTTGAAGGGCCCAGATGTAGGTGTTGTGTTGTTGGAAATAATAATTATCCTGTATCTGGTCGCCTAATTAGCTGGTGGGCAAACAGATGGAATCTATTTGCCAGTGGCAAACATCCCCATCTGTCTCCACCAACCATCAATACTGTAGCTTGCAAGGAGATAAAAACTGTATTTGGAAGGCTTTAACACTACTATAAATGACTTGCCCAGATTAAGAAATAATAAATGTAGTTTTAGTCATAAATATTTACAGGAAGTTTAAGAGAAAATGATCTCTGCATCGGTGGGCGCGTGGACTAAAATTCAGGTCCCTCTGATCTGGTATGTCAGTGATGGGGAGGTCTATATTTGAATCTTGGATGGTTGTACTAGAGTGTTTTTTTCTAAATGGTATTCCATCATATTTACACGCAAATGTAGTTAAATTTATTCTTAACTATGCCTCCCGCCCCAACCCCATTAGAATCAATACAATGTGTATTACTATGACTGGATATAAATAATTAAATAAAAAAAGACATAAAAGAACACATTGGTAAATATACAAACATTCCTCACACGAAAATAATTTTATGACAAATATGTGGTATAGTTTTCCAAAAGAATAAAAAAATATGAGGTAATGTACCACGAAAAATATGTATGTTATTTGAAACTTTAGGATTACGCAAGGTCCACTGTTACAATTTGACTTTGACCATGTTTTAGATTAATATGATAATGGTGTTTTCGACATTTTAGGTACTCAAACTATAGAACATGTTTAAAGGAAGCTTAATGTAGTTATTAAATTATGCTTAAATTTAAATAGTACCTAAACAATTACTCAGATGTTTATTTTCACTTTTATTACTATTGTTTGAGCATTTAAGATATAAATGGCATACAACCCAAACAGGTACCCCTTACTACATGGATTTTTTTTCGACACTTTCTTGTGTGTGTAGTTTTGACAGCCATTGTCTGATGACGCCAGGATTGAGGGTTGACTGACGTCACATGGTGCGCTGACCTGGAGTTATTTCCTGGTTGGCAAGAGAGTCTTATGAATGGGTAAGGACGAGACTGTTGGCCTGGACAAGGCACGTGGTGAAATATTATCGTATGGGTAGGTTCTGTGTGAACAGTGGTTCGAATTTGGAGTCATAAAGGCAAACTTTATTCGTGTCGAGAACTAGGACATTGTAAGATTTTTAAAACTTATTGGATATATGAACTCATCGTGCTGTTTCACACTGTTTAAACAGTTCTTTTGGATCAATAGCTGTGTGGCATTCCACGGTGTTTGGTATTGTTGTCGTGGAATTTTAACCCTATTAATAGCATAGGGTCACCAGAAACCCCAACTCAAATTTGTTGTTCTGTATAGCCTTGAAACTACTTTAAAAATTCTGAAAAAATTACTTTGTTTATTCATTTACTTTGTACCATATTTTTTCAATTATTTTAAAAGGTTATATCAGTGGTATCTTTCTTTACTTGCCTGACAAATTTCAGTTTTCTTCTTCATTGATAAGTAGTTGTAGCTAGTTTGGTAATTATTGGATCCACTCCTCAGCCCCCATTTTAAATTCACTCTGAGAAATATTAATTTCTAAGATTAATTTGGTTATCTGGAGTTTTTCTCTAACTGTCTGCCAAATTTTAATTTCATAACTCATCTAAGAAGGTTTTTATTTTCAAATCGTATACCAGCACCCCTAGAGCCACATTTTTTAATTTCCCATTTTTAGATTTTTCGGGTTATATGAGGTAATCCCTCTACCTTCCTTCAAATTTTCAGCTTTACATTATATATATATCTTGGCACGATATTACAAATATAGCTGTTTACAGTCGGCGGGCCATGAGTTTATAGTTTTTAATTACTTGTATTATATATATATATAATACAAGTTATTATATATATATATATATATATATATATATGACGGACGTCACATAGTGCGCTGACCTGGAGTTATTTCCTGGTTGGCAAGAGAGTCTTATGAATGGGTAAGGACGAGACTGTTAGCCTGGGCAGGGCCCGTGGTGAAATATTAATGGTCATCATACATATACAAACTTACTTTTAAGAACAGTCCCACAGTAAGATGCGATGATAAATAAAAAATAACACCAATCAAATTGTAAATAGGTTATTTTAATAACGCCTACATTTTAAAGAAGGAAAATTAAATTACATTATTATAGTGAGTGTCTTAGATCATATTAATTTCAATGACTTAAAGTAAAAATATTGGAAGTAACACCTTATGTGCTTAAAATACACTAATGTGATACGTGTGCTAAAATCAATAGCATAATACTCTTTTCCATATTATTTTGTATTGTTGTATTTTGGTAGACAATTTAGTCAAGTTTGGTTCATAGCTTGTCTTCAACAGCACACAATATTCATTTATGTACGAACCAAGATGATTTCTAACCAGCGTATAGCCCGAACGGTTAGTAAAACACGATGATAAAAAAATGTCTAACTATTGACTTCACAAAGTTATTGTGAATGACAAGTCTGTCAAAATACTATTGACCTAAAAAAAAACATACCACGTAAGGAGAAGTTTTTTTTGCACCGCATATTACCATGCTTTCGTGTTATATACTTATGTACTAACTACGCTAGTGGTTTCAGGGTTGAGGAAAGCTATATTTATAAGAAGTGTATCCAAATTTGAGTGGAAGGAGAGTGGAAAATAATTGTGTAAGACCACCCTCAGTACACCTGACCGATATTCAAACCCCGATCCACCCATCATCAGCACACTAGTTTACTGCAAGAGTAGCGCCTTAGACCATGCAGCCAGCCGAAGAGTTTGGGAAATGTTTTATTGAATGTTATTTTGTTCATGTCAGCGTGCCAACCAAATCATGTTCGTATGCAATAAACTAGAGGTTAATTGGATACGTGGTTTAAACGTCAATCTCTTATATTATCATTTACATATGTAAGGGTGGCCGAGGTGTGTATCATAGCCGTGTGCACTAAATGTTTTCAATTAAATGGTGGCACACTAGACTAGCACAAAATTCAGCTGGCTCTTAATTGGCACAATGGTTGGAAAAGTTTTATGATCTCTGATCTAGACAAAATCTCAGCCCTACACATACATAATAAAAACTAAAAACAATAAAATAGCAAATTTGACCCCATATAACTCGTTATTGTAATGATATGAAATCATTAAATCCATTTTTATAGCTTATAAATATACACTTCCTAAGATAGTGCAATACTTTTTAATTGATGGATGGCCTTAATGGAAGTGAGGTAATGTATGTACCTTTTTACTTTACTAGAAGAGATTTTGGAGGACCTTTAAGGGATAGAACACCGAATGAGTCAAGTAGTAGGGATGTGAAAAAAGCATTGATATTTTATTAAAATAGGTTTTTTCTTTTCGATACTAGAATTTTTTTACTAGCTACTTTTTTTCCGATACTTTTACTGATATTAGTACTCACACTTCGGTATCGAATTGATATCGAAATAAACATATTTTTTTTGCTATCTTCACTCATGGCCAATGCTGAAATTTTATGTTTATTAAGCCTCGTTTATATTGTAACACAACATGTTGGCCAACACGATCCCAGCAAGTTGTGTTACAATATAAACGCATTCCCAACTTGTTGTGGATAAAAGTATTCTGTTATTTGGAACGTTACCTCGGCTGAACACAAGAATTCTAATAATCGAGGCGATGCATTTGCTGCAATAGCTAAGGTTTTTGATATAGATTGTGTCGGTAATAGAAAAAAAAAATCTGGCATCCGGGCTCATTTTCAGCATGACAAGCAAGAAGCAACTCCAGCATTCAGGGCCGTATGCAAGAACTTGACTAAGTGGATGCTTTGTTGACAATAGCGTGGGTTTGCTTGCTTTATCATAGGTTAAAAGGTGTAGCGATAGTGTGCTCCGGACCACATTATCGGTCCACTAAGCATTCACTATACGTTCTTGCATACTGCTCTCAATCTCTTTTAACTTATAATAATTAATAACTGTTCTTTCATCTTTGTTTCTCAATACATCCGCCTGACTGGTTGACAGACGAGTGGAGACTAGTCTACTTAACACCCCCTTCCTTTACCAATGAGCACGGTCATCAAAAACTAAACAAAATAAGATGTTGTAGGATCACAATAAACTCATAATAATCAAGGTGCTCCATACAGATGAAGCAGAAACGTTTATGTGCAGATATTGTTTGTCAAAAGTTAATAATCTATCATGATAGAGTACATAAACGACGAATGTAGTTAAAAAAATGGAACCTCCCGGAAGTTAATTATTAAAGATTTTTAAGAAGTTGGAACCCGCCTCGGTGGTGTAGTTAGCTACCACGCTAGTTTCTTGTTGAGCTAGACTGCCGAGGACGGGGAGATCTAGGTTAAAATCTCGGTTGAGTGAACTGAGGTTGGTTTTACCTAAATTGTTTTCCATTCTCCCTCCACGCAAATGCGGATTAACTTCCTCTAAATTCAATCATCCCAATTAATAACTCATTATCGTAATTAGTACTTAAGCGTATAGCCCGAACAGGTAGTAAGACGCAGTACTTTAAAAAAATGTTAGATAGGAAATAAGCATTTTGTAAAATTTGTTTTAAATTATTAAAAACCATTAGAATTTTCATTGTTTGGATAAAAATGAAAATTCAATGATTATGCAAAAGCTGAGATTTTTTGGTAACACAACGTCTTGCTACCTGTTCAGGTTATACGCCTACGTACTAATTACACTACTGGGTTAAGGATTAAGAAAGCTTAATTTAGATTAACTGCACTCACATTTGCGTGGTGGGAGAGTGAAAAGCCATTTAGGGAAAACCACCCTCAGTGCACCCGACCGGGATCGAACCCCAATCTCCCTGTCTTTGGCAGTCTAGTCCAACACGATATTAGCGCGTTATAACACGTGGACACTGAAGCGGGTAGGAGATTATTAATACTGGAAAAAAAACATTTTTATAGATAAAAATTTCGATACTGATACTTAATGTTATCGATACTTTTCTTTCTATACTAGCACGGTATCGATATTTTTCTTCCGATACTTTTAAAGAGTACAGTATCGATACTTTTATTTCGAATCCATATCCCTATCAAGAAGTGTGTGTATGTGTTTATATGTGTGTGTGTGTGTGCGTGTGTGTGAATGCGTCTGTTAGAAAGATAGATAGGTAGAGTAAGAGATATAGTATGTAAGCAGGTGTGAGTAAAATCAGAAAAAATGGGAGAGAACTTACGTAATATAAGTAGATACTAGTGACAATGGCTGACGAAAATAAGAATTATATATAGGTGACTGGGGGGAAGACGCTACTCGGGGGAAGACGCCTGTGGGTGTGTATTTCTAAATTATATTCATAGAAAGCAGCGCCAGCCACGCAGAGAATTGCCGGTCGGTGTGTACGAGTAGCCATTGCGTGAAAAACACAGTGGTGCAGCGTTTATCGTGTTTATGGTGAATTATTTGAAGATACTACTTGGTGAGTACATGTTTTATAACCTTCGGTTGTGCATGAATAAGGTCTTGAAAAATAAGTTTTATTTTAATGCTCGTAATCTATCGGTACAATGTAGCAGTGGTATTTTGCGCGCAAGATGGACACATGGCCATTCACACTCATCACTGTTGTTAAAAATTATAACTTTATGTCATCTTCCCCCAATATGTGGGGTAACATGCCATTATAATTATTCAAATTGGCATATTTACCCAACACAGATTGATCATTAGTTCATATTGAGACTAACCCTACATTAATATTTATTTAAGTCTTCGTTTGTATTAAAAAGCAATATTGTCAAGCATATTAATTGATATTGTCTCTTCCAACAGATTATGCCACGTAGCTACGTAAGGCAAACCGATCGTGCTTCTTGGTCGGAAGCAAGCCTTCTCCTTGCTTCCGAAAATGTGAAAAACGGAAAGATGACGATGTGGAACAAAACAAACAAAAATGAAAACAGGACCACGTGTATGTCACGACAGAAAAGGAAACTGAAAGAGAGCTCGTCAATCTCGTGTAGTGATGAATCCCTTCCAGATAGCACAAGTGACAGTGAATTCGATGACATGGATAGCGGTGATGACTATTGTACTGTATGCAATGTGTATTTATATGCAAAATGTGGTCCCAAGTGTGATTGGATCAAGTGTGTTGAAGGCAGCAAACGGCTGCATTAAGACTGTAGCTCAGACCTGTTACATTGTGACAAATGTTAGACTATGTGCTATTCTGAAGTGGCATTGTAAGATATTTTTATGACGTAGTTTAATTCATTACAACATTTTGTATTTTAAAATATTAACTTATATTATAACTTTGCGGTAAAGTTTTTTTTTAATTTAGTGCTGAGTATGACTTAATTTTCAATAGTTTTGTATTTTTGGAAAATAGTGGCATCTTTACCCACATTGTGTGGCATCTTACCCAGAGTATAGGGGCAAGATGCCAACGATGCATGACTTTACATTTCAAGTATTTTTATGCTTGATTTTTATTTTAACATATGTCTGGTTAAGTACAGTAGCCCCATGGCTTCTTTGGTGCTGACTGACAGCTCACAGCTTTGAAAAGTTACCAAACCAAATTATGCATCCCTACGCCGAACCATATGATCTGCAAAAATATATGTTTAGCAGCTGTCACTTTTGACAATCAAAATTTAAGTATATACAAGAAAGATAGACTGTTTTATTTATTTTTACTTTCTCTCTATCTTACAGGTAGAGAAAGTATGGTGATCGTCAAAAAAATCGAACTCGAGATTTTGATGAATTTTGACGTTTCATGACTTCCTGAATCCGAAAAAGTGGTTTTTGAATTTCCGTCTGTCTGTCTGTCTGTCTGTCTGTCTGTACCTCCAACTAGAGCCTAAACTATTTTACCGATTGAGCTGAAACTTGATATCTAGGGTTTTCATAGGGTTGCCCCGAGGGGTTTTTGGAATTGGATATCTACCCCTAAAATTAAGGGTAGTTTACTGAAGGGAAAAAAGAGAAAAAGTCGATTTTCTCAAAATCGGCTCTAACGATTTTGATTAAATTTCATTTATGAACATTAATAAATATTCCAAACAAAATGGCTACTCTCAATATTTCGGCAAAATGGCTTTAAGGGCTCCGGTCTGATGCGTAAATTAACATTTTTTATAATAGCTCCGAAACTATTTGAGATATGAAATTACTTAGCATTACAAATATGTATATATATTTATAATACAAATATTTTATTCGAAACATATTTTTATAAAATCAATAATTTTCAATCTATACGCAATTATATATATATTTTTAGCTTTTTGGACATTAAAGCTTAAGTATTGCGATCGTAAAAAAAACTAACCTGAAATGTTGATGGATTTCGACGTCTCATGACCCCCCGAACCCTAAAAAATAGTCTTTGCAATGCCGTCTGTCTGTGTGTCTATTAAAACTTAAAATTAAGGGTAGTTTACTGAAGGGCAAAAAGAGAAAAAGTCGATTTTCTCAAAATCGGCTCTAACGATTTTGATTAAATTTCATTTATGAACATTAATAAATATTCCAAACAAAATGGCTACTCTCAATATTTCGGCAAAATGGCTTTAAGGGCTCCGGTCTGATGCGTAAATTAACATTTTTTATAATAGCTCCGAAACTATTTGAGATATGAAATTACTTAGCATTACAAATATGTATATATATTTATAATACAAATATTTTATTCGAAACATATTTTTATAAAATCAATAATTTTCAATCTATACGCAATTATATATATATTTTTAGCTTTTTGGACATTAAAGCTTAAGTATTGCGATCGTAAAAAAAACTAACCTGAAATGTTGATGGATTTCGACGTCTCATGACCCCCCGAACCCTAAAAAATAGTCTTTGCAATGCCGTCTGTCTGTGTGTCTATTAAAACTTAAAATTAAGGGTAGTTTACTGAAGGGCAAAAAGAGAAAAAGTCGATTTTCTCAAAATCGGCTCTAACGATTTTGATTAAATTTCATTTATGAACATTAATAAATATTCCAAACAAAATGGCTACTCTCAATATTTCGGCAAAATGGCTTTAAGGGCTCCGGTCTGATGCGTAAATTAACATTTTTTATAATAGCTCCGAAACTATTTGAGATATGAAATTACTTAGCATTACAAATATGTATATATATTTATAATACAAATATTTTATTCGAAACATATTTTTATAAAATCAATAATTTTCAATCTATACGCAATTATATATATATTTTTAGCTTTTTGGACATTAAAGCTTAAGTATTGCGATCGTAAAAAAAACTAACCTGAAATGTTGATGGATTTCGACGTCTCATGACCCCCCGAACCCTAAAAAATAGTCTTTGCAATGCCGTCTGTCTGTGTGTCTATTAAAACTTAAAATTAAGGGTAGTTTACTGAAGGGCAAAAAGAGAAAAAGTCGATTTTCTCAAAATCGGCTCTAACGATTTTGATTAAATTTCATTTATGAACATTAATAAATATTCCAAACAAAATGGCTACTCTCAATATTTCGGCAAAATGGCTTTAAGGGCTCCGGTCTGATGCGTAAATTAACATTTTTTATAATAGCTCCGAAACTATTTGAGATATGAAATTACTTAGCATTACAAATATGTATATATATTTATAATACAAATATTTTATTCGAAACATATTTTTATAAAATCAATAATTTTCAATCTATACGCAATTATATATATATTTTTAGCTTTTTGGACATTAAAGCTTAAGTATTGCGATCGTAAAAAAAACTAACCTGAAATGTTGATGGATGTCGACGTCTCATGACCCCCCGAACCCTAAAAAATAGTCTTTGCAATGCCGTCTGTCTGTGTGTCTATTAAAACTTAAAATTAAGGGTAGTTTACTGAAGGGCAAAAAGAGAAAAAGTCGATTTTCTCAAAATCGGCTCTAACGATTTTGATTAAATTTCATTTATAAACATTAATAAATATTCCAAACAAAATGGCTACCCTCAATATTTCGGCAAAATGGCTTTAAGGGCTCCGGTCTGATGCGTAAATTAACATTTTTTATAATAGCTCCGAAACTATTTGAGATATGAAATTACTTAGCATTACAAATATGTATATATATTTATAATACAGATATTTTATCCGAAACATATTTTTATAAAATCAATAACTTTCAATCTATACGCAATTATATGAATTTTTTTAACTTTTTGGACATTAAAGTTTAAGTATTGCGACCGTAAAAAAAAACTAACCTGAAATGTTGATGGATGTCGACGTCTCATGACCCCCCGAACCCTAAAAAATAGTCTTTGCAATGCCGTCTGTCTGTGTGTCTATAAAAACTTAAAATTAAGGGTAGTTTACTGAAGGGCGAAAAGAGAAAAATTTGGTTTTCTCAAAATCTGCTCAAACGATTTTGATTAAAATTCGTATCTAGGCGTTGATTAAGATTATAAATAAACTGGCTATTTTCATTTTCCTATGAAAATGATTTTTAGGGTACTTTACAGAAGCGTTAATTTCCGTATCTCCACAACTATTTGAGAAACTAAACAACTTATCATTGCAAAATTGTAGGACTATTAGAAATAAAAAACTTTTATTTGACATATATTTTTATAAAAGCAACAGTTTCTGAGATATTTGCAAATATATTAATACAATTTTGTGAGCTTTAGTTGTAAACATATACTACTTAAGTCTTAACGCAATAATTCTCCAATGCCATAGAGTAATTAAATATAAGTATCTAAAAAAGTATGTTATTTTTCCTTAAAGCTCTTAGGAGAAATGTTTGCATAGCAATGATCTATCTCCATTTTAGACTCAATAGTCAATATTTACATTTTTTATTGGTCAAAATGTATAAATGAATAATTAAATATCAATGCGATGACTTGAAGATCTGCAACACCTTATAAAATGTTAAAATTTTAACCAGAAATCGAAATTTTAATACGAAGTGTTGACCCTTGTGGAAGACATTAAACTGTTTGAAATGCTCTTAGGTGGACAAAGATGCGCCTCTTTTCTCATTGATTCTATATCATTGTATATTATTTTATGCGTGTTCTTATGTGGAGTGGTGATGATACAATGCACATTATTCCGTTCAGAAATCTTACGAGTTTATAGAAAAAGAGAGAAAGTCTGTGCGGTGTGCCGTACCATTTATTTTTATCACACGCCTTAATGTTATATTAGATAAATCATTATTCAAATATCACTAAATAACCGTTTATATTACAAGTATAACACGCTCACACACCGAACTAATATTCACAAAAGAATACACGGATTACGAAGTAGCCGAATTAATATTCAAAAAAGACACTATTATTAAAATTTGTAATAAAATTAGTAACGGTACCATAGACTCGCCTAAATACTCAACTGTAAAATAGTTTTGTTCGCTTCAACTTGTAGATACACGCACGTGGTTTTATTAACTGTATTTTATACGATGATTCACTGTTATAATGTCTATTTAAAACTGTTATATTTTGGTTATGAGAATAACTGTTTGGTTGTTTGTATAGTTTTGAAGTTTGCCTTTGCTGTTTAATTCAAATTAATTATTAAAAGCAAGAGAACGTTCAAAGTGGCCTTATATGCTGAAAACAAATATGACCACTGAATAGAAGCTACGCTGCCAGCTGGTGGCGTAGAGGACCTTGTTTCCGGATGGACGGAGAATAGTATTAATACTCGTATTTACAACATTTAAGCTTTATATTATTTCACAAACATTTTGTATGTTTTCCCCTCTTTATTATCACAAACCATTTATTTATGTTAAATATATGCAAGGCCAGTTATAAAAATATCAATAATGGAATATAACACCATTAAATGTAAAATTTCACGCTCTATTTAACCTGTAATTGCCACAAGAGTTAAAAGAAAAACTAGAATGAATTTACTAGACTTTTTTTTCTTAAATTTGATTATGGAAAATAAAATTATACTGTAATCCTTGGGAAGTAAGGTTAAAAGTGATTGATAATATTTTTAGTGATAACAATAGTAATAATTAGCAAATAATAATTATTTCCAGATATGTTGACAAAAGTTACTTTCAGACAATGTTGGCATTACTGATTGCATCTTCTAGCTTCTGCTAGCTGTCATGTAGAACTAAAGAAGCGATGGGCGTACTGTAGTACTCTAAATAAATGTTTTTTGAGTGTTGTACAAACATTTGGTATTTAATTAAAATTATTATGTTATAATCAATTTACAATTAACCCCTATGTTATAAATTTAAAGAATAAAATAAAGCTTGATGTTATTATTTATGTTTTTAATTATCTATAAGAATATGACAAACTTATATTAATATGTGTCAATTTCAAAGCAATTCTTTCGCGTATCATCAGGAATCTTATGCGGAAAAATTGTTTTTTGGAGTAATTCACAATAAATAATATTAATAATAAAAATTAATGTAGTTTACTTAGTATGATGTATTATAATTTTTATTGTAATTTTAAGTGTGTTTTAGAGTTCATGTGAAGGGAAGCTGAAATATGCCAAACAAAGTCAAAGTCAAAAATACGTTTTTTGTGGCTGTCCCAAATCTCAACATTATATTTAAACTATCCATTCAGAGCATCTAGGTAATGGTAAAAACTAAACACAATGTGTTATTTTATGGTGACTTATCTACATTTATCAACGCTTACTTTATAGATGTCACCCGCCTCGGTGGCGTAGCTGGCTAACGCGCCAGTCGTGTTGAGCCAGACCACTGAGGACGGGGAGATCGAGGTTCGAATCTCGGTCGGGTTAACTGGGGGTGGTTTTTCCTAAATGGTTTTCCACTCTCCCTCCACGCAAATGCGCGTTAACTTCCTCTAAATTCAACCTTCCCAATTCCTAATCCATTAGTGTAATTAGTACTTAAGCGTATAACCCGAACGGGTAGTAAGACGCGGTGCTAAAATTAAATTATTTATAGATGTTACTTAATCTCTAGTCGGTTTTGAACTTGAAACACTCTTTATTAAATATTCTGNATTCCTAATCCATTAGTGTAATTAGTACTTAAGCGTATAACCCGAACGGGTAGTAAGACGCGGTGCTAAAATTAAATTATTTATAGATGTTACTTAATCTCTAGTCGGTTTTGAACTTGAAACACTCTTTATTAAATATTCTGAAAAGGAGATTATATGATGAAATTTTTCATATTTTGTCTGATGTTTCAAATAAGCTAA
This sequence comes from Timema bartmani, assembly GCA_902151455.1. Classification (NCBI taxonomy): domain Eukaryota; kingdom Metazoa; phylum Arthropoda; class Insecta; order Phasmatodea; family Timematidae; genus Timema; species Timema bartmani. The sequence continues at coordinate 39,853 of CABFWB010004933.1, forward strand.
TAATTTAATAAATTTAGGTTTCCTTCTTCTTTCGTAAGATGATGAAGATGTGAGGGTCAGTGGTGAGTCAAATTTGAAACGAAGGAGATTTGACCATCTTCCTCGAAATTACGAAATATCGCACACACTCATTTTTTATGTTCACAGGTCTTACTAGCTGTCCTTCATTTATACAGAAAAACAGTTTAAAGAATTCTTAGAAAACTTATTTATGTAACACTTATGAGTCATTAAAACTAATTATACACTCACATACCTATTTAGAAGTATTATTAATCTAATAGGCTTAGATACTATATCCATAATTTCATAATCTATTAAGTTTGGTCTGACAAAAAAAAAACCATTTGGGATATTATTGAATGCCACGTGCGATAGGTTCGTCAGCCCTTCTCTGGAGAAAGTTGACTAGACTAGGACAGAGGCGGAAAGGGAATGGGGGGACAGCGAGGTTGAATGGAAACAAAGAAGTCGTTAAAGAAATGTATTTGAAAGGTGACGATGGGGATACACCAGGAAGAAAGGACTAAGATTGAAGAGGGGCAGTAGAACTAAAGTATGAGAGAGAATGTGGAAGGAGAAAGAAAGTCGGTGAAATAGAATAGAGAGAGGTTGGAGATTGACAAGGAGAGAAGTCCAAGAGCTACTGCTGAGCAATGACACTCCAGTCACGTGCGGCACATTGTCAGGGGAGAGACAAACCAGAAGAGAGAAACATAATCGTTTAAAACTCGGGTGAGATTGGGAGAGGAGGATTGGGGGATAGGAGGAGGTTGGAAGCTTTCAGATATTGGCAAACTTTTGTTTCGGCCAGAGCTACACAACATCGTCGGCATTAATTTCCAATTTGCTGGACAGCCCTCTCCCCTTCCTCTACCACATAGGATTCGCACCCATCGGACAACATGTCCATGTAGTTCAGTAGCTGGTAGTTGTTAGGTGGGGGAGGGGAGGTAGTTGTGGGGTTGAGGACGTTAGTGGTGAGCTTTCACGTTGTTACAAAATTATGGAATGAGAGTCTTGTGTATAAAAAAAAGAGATCAGGACTAAAAATTAAGGTGACCATTCATTTCCGGTTTTCGAGGATATTCTTCGTATTAAGACTCATATTTTGGATTGTACCAGATTATGTCCCCAGTTTTTAAAATAAATTCATGCAGTTTGAAATGTATATAGATCATAAAAAGTGGTTTTAAGAAAGTCAGTTGCTAAGAAGTTTAAATGTAATATTTTTGGCAACAATTTAATCATATAGGCCAGCTACTAGTATTTCTAGCTCATTCTGATATTTTATTTTCTTAATTTTTGGCTCCAGTTGTACGTAGGCTAATTAATTCACTCTTTCATGTGCCATGTGCAATCACTTTTATCATTATATATCACTAAAGTTCATAGACTTAATTTATTGACACTAACCAATATTACGAAAATAAAACAACTTGAATTTAGAATGCGTTATAATTGAAATGACAACTATTAGGCTTCCATTCGTGAGCTTAGAATGCTTATCCCCGAAAATACCAATAAAGGAATGGTCTCTTGACTATACAATATCAGTATGTATAAAAGTGGCCTCTACCTCACAAATTAGCCCCAAGACCACAGGCATTGCCCTCGTACATTACAGGCGTTACCTCATTTCTTCCTTAGAGCTAAATTGGATTATATCCTAAAGGCCTTGACTGCTGAAACGGCATGGCCTCCTGGAGACGAGGTCACCTTCTGAGGCGTGTTGCCGACGTCCCCCTCTAGAGTGGTCATCGGGAGGACCTGTGTTGGGACTCCCCCACCCCTTTACCACCACCTCCCAACCAATCCTAGTTGAAGGCAACCGATGAAACAATCTTTTCTCTCTCTCATTTTAAAATATACATGTTTTCAATTCTTTTTTCAAACGTACCCTGCTCACCTCAGAAAGTATGTATTCTTTTAAGACTTAACGATGTATATTTTAAATTTATTTCATGAAAAATCGCTTTAGCCCAAAAATTTCCAACCTAATACATCGCTCCTTAAGAATATATTATAAACACCACAAATCACCTTTACTTATCATCTTAAAGGAATAATAGACTAAAGTAAATAAAAAAGTATAAATTAAAAAAATAATTAATCAATAATCGATTAAGACTAAAAACTGTTCTAACAAACTTCATCGATCCTTGGACATATATTATAGACACTAATCACCTCAACAAATCCTCTTAGAGGAATAATGGACCCAGAAAAAAACTATTTATTCAATAGTGACTATAACCGTATATTGTTGTATTATGTTAATTACTATAGATTCGTATGAATACATTATAAATGTTTATTCAATTTACTCATCATTTTAGAGAAAGAAGGCGAATTAAAAATATATATATTTAAAATAAATTTACTTAAGATAAAATATTTGCTTGACTAAATCAATTGATTCTTACGCATGCTTTCTAAACTATATTATACTTTATCTATCATCTTAGAGGAATTAGGATCTAAGGCGAATAGAAAAAAATTGATTTATATACTAACTTAATTTAAAAAGCCAAGGGTGTAGGAAGACCAGTCGTAACAAAAATAAACCCTCTCCTCTTTAACCTTTCTGCTCCCCACACTCCTCTCTCTGACATGTAACAACTAGTCCACTAATGTTGCGGCGGTCATCTATTTGAACCGATACAGGTGAATTCTCATTCTATTAGATATATTCAGGGTGCCCAGTGGCCATAAAGTCATGTTACATAGGCAAAGGCCAAAAAAGAACTCCAACTAAAGCTGGACAACACAATGAAAATGTGATCTAATATCAATTAATGTCCTAATATTATTGATATGTATTGTTTTATTTGTATGCATTAATAAAATGTATAAACAAGTAAATTTGCCTATATATCTGTATGTGTGTATTTACCTATGTGTCTAAACTCTACAGCTACTAATCTACATACATAGTTTCTCATATCTTCGTAGAAGAAGACTAAACTACTTATCAATACAAACGATATCACTAAGTTTAAGATTGTACGCCTAAGAAATACTAGTGATGTGATGATCCCGCTAACCCACCACCATCCAACCCTAAACCCATTCCTTCACCCCTAACCCCAAATCCTCATTATCACCATAGCCTCACCTTGACAACGGTGAATTTCCTAAATCCTTCTGACCAACTTTGTATGTGGTAGCCGGCTGTATCATGTTAATGCAACCTTCCTTCATATCATGATTGTTTCCATCGAGCTGATAGCCGACACATATAGTACCTTGCATGGGATCGTTACTCTAAATTTTCACTACCGCTTATCCCTGATCTGGCTATTGGCCTGACAAAGATAGCTCTCTCACGTCTGCTACAAAGGGTATAGCGGCCTAGGTATAACGACCGATTACTGAAACATTCAAAATAAGCTCAGCTCGGATGATTCCACCATAGTGTAAACATACCATACTAAACTGATAGGAGTCCTCTCATGTCTCAGTGTATTATCTATCATTAAACTTGACAATACTTCACAAAAATTTTGAAAAATTTAACAGAACTCATAAGACTACACCATTATTCAACAGTCAATGAATAACGATCAAATGTCTTAAAGACGGATGAATGAATGTTGATTAAATATCGTTTAAACATTATAAATATAACTATGATTAAATGTATTATATATGCAAATCAATGAGAAAGGTTTGAATGTTTTATAAGTATGATATGTGGTATGTCCCATGAAATTTGATCAAATGTTCTATATGTATAATGCATAATTATAACCACTGAACGATCTTAAAAGTACGGTGATCATGATGAATTAATCTATCATGATTAATATTATGTATGTGTTCAATAAATAATAAAAAAATGTCTTCTAAATCTGATGTATAAATAATGATTGAATATCGTTTGGATTCAAAAATTCCAAATATCGGGTGGAAATTCGAAATGTTCTTAACCTGTAATGAACTGTGCAGTATTGTTTTCCTAATTCTAGTTGCGGCGCAATTTTGTTCTATTTTTGGACACAGGGGAGGCGACATTGGAATGAGGTCAGTACCCTTCTTCCCGCCCCTCCCCCTACACCGCTCACCCATAGGTTTTTGTTTACATGTACAGTTTTGTACTCCATTAGTCAAGGTCAAACCTCTCAAGCGACTACGTGTGCTGTTCTTAGTGATTAGGTCTTAGCGATATTCTTGTGAGGTGTGAGTTTATTTTGTTTTGTTGTTTAGTTTTAGTTTTGTTTAGTACATACTCTAGAGTAGTGTTTGTGTGTGTGTATTGTGACGTCACTGTCCCATCCACAGTTCTATAAGTCATTAACTTTGGCCGAAAAAGTAGCGGTGTTAAAGGAAGTGGAAAAGGGACTTAAAAAGAAATCAGAAATTTTCAAGGCCTTCAGAATTCCCCCTAACACATTTTCAACATTTTGAAAAAAAACAAAGAAACTTTTAAGCAATGAAAATTAGAGTGGACCAGATATTAAAAGATTAAGAGGACCAAAAACCCCATTTGTGGACAACTGTGTACTGAAGTGGTTCAAACAAGCGCGATACAAGAAACTCCCAGTGAGTGGCCCTCATATTAGAGCTTAGGCTGAACATTTTGCATTTTAATTAGGAAAAACTGACTTCAAAGCGAGTGCAGGGTTGATAGATGGATTAAAACAACGAAAAGAAATTTCCTACAAAGCTGTATGTGTTGAAAGTGGTGCTGTTGATGTGCGTTCAGCCGATAGTTGGAAGGAAGACTTGAAAGAAATGATCCAAGACATAGAACAAAAAAACATTTTTAACGTTGATGAGACGGGACTTTTTTACGAGTGTACTCCTGACAAAACATTTGTATGTAAAGGTGAATGGTGCAGTGGAGGAGAGCTTAGTAAAGATCGAACAACACTGTTAGTTGGAGCAAATATGGATGGTTCTGAAAAGCTGCCGTTGTTAATGATTGGAAAATCGGCTGAACCACGTTGCTTCAAAAATATAAAATCGAAGTCAGTGGAATACGGGTCAAATAGAAAAGCATGGATGACAGGTGATTTGTTTGAAAAATGGCTTTTAAAAATCGACAAACAGTTTGGCAAACAAAATTGGACAATCCTTTTATTCAATGACCATTGAACTGTCCACAACAGAGTTCTCCTTTTGGAAAATGTAAAGGTTAATTTTTTTCCCGCCAAATATGACATCGGTTATTCAACCTATGGACCAAGGAATAATATTAAGAGCCTAAAACATTTCTACAGATGATTGTTGGTTGAAAAAATTCTTGCTGGAGATTTGTCTACTCAGAATATTTAGCTTGACGTTCTTCAAGCCTCAAGAATGTGTAAGCAAGCGTGGGACCAAGTAAAAGTTGAGATCATTAAGAACTGTTTTCAAAAGGCTGGCTTTATCAAGAAATGAAATTACGGAGAAACTGTGACTGAAGCTGCGCCAGCTATTGACCACTGGGAGGATCTCCTGATCCTGCTATTTCCTGTGTGGACTTCATCAGCGTGGATGAAGATGTGGCAGTGTGTGGTGAAGTTACTGATGAGGAGATCGTCACCGAAGTTCTCCACAATAACATCCAGGCTGAGGATGGAGCATCTGGTGATGAAGAGGACAATTATTCAGTAGTTCAGAAAAGGCCTTTCGGAGTGCGGCAGAGGCCGTAGACCATATCCAAGAACTAAGGTGTTTTTTTTCTAAGTCGCAACAATGTAGGTGATTGAATTTTCCAGTCAAAACATCAATTAGAATCATACACTATATCCAAGAAACTTAAATCAGGAAAACAGATTAAAATCTCTGACTTTTTAAAGAAATTGTGAACAGATTATGTCCAAATATGTTAGATAAAGTCTTTGAGCTTGGTTGCAAACTCAACCATGTTTCTTTTCAATTCCTTTTAAGAAACTTATTTAATTCGAATTTTTGGAAAGTTCAAATTTTTTCCTTGTCTCTTCAAGTTCAAATTATTCGGGTTCCACTGTACCTTCTAAGTAAGATGCATAAATGATGACTTAATATTGTAGGATGCATTTTATGATCAATAAACTATGATTCAATTTATGGTTCATTACTCTAATAAATGAAGGATGATTCAATGCCTGGGAAGTACGATGCAAGTAAAGGTTGGCAAGAGAAAAGGCCAGGGAGGGGGTGCATTTTCAAAGTCTATCTCTAGAGTCTAGTTGGAACGAGCTCATCTCGTGAACATCTGTATTGTGTAGGATGTAAGCAGTAGAAATGAGGCCCAAATACCTTTATTAACCTGCTCAAAGGCATGGGAGGATCCTTTCTCTGATGGGAAGGTGTGAGGGGAAAGGGAAGTGGCACCATTAGGAGGATCGTGTATGAGGTTGATGAGGGAAGAAAGGATTAGGTTTTTATGATTGCATTTCTTTTTTATTGATTAGGATTTATATATTAGGGCTATAACATATTTATCTTTTTGGAGTATGATTTGGTGGTAGAGTGTGGAGGGGTGTGGAAGGGGAAGGTTGGATTAGAAGAGGGGAATTCATAGTTCTGGATTAATGTTGTGGGGGGATCGGGGGAGGTGTAAAATGGGAGAGGGTACATGTGCAGTTGGAAAGGGTAATTTAACGCTACGAGGTCGAGCTGTCCAGCGTTAAGACATCGGCAAGCCGTTGGTCTCATTGTGCCCACTCCCTGTCAAGTCGACGGTCGTACGACGCCAGGTCGTTGTCAAGACGGTTTTCACATGTCAGGGAAATGATGGAGGCAGGGAAAGGGAGGGGGTCATGAGGGTTGGCAAGGAGTTGGACTTAAAGACGGCAAGAATGATGCGAGAGTGACAGCGATTGAGCTGTCTAGCGTCAGGATGCTGAAAGAAATTTTACCTCGGGTGTTTAGTTGTCTTTTCACGACGCCTGCATGCAGTAGGTTAGGCAAAGTGGTGAATGGGTTATAGATGGTAGTTGAAATACACCAGCACATGTCTGAGAAGATAATTAAAAAAACCTTACATCATGGACTCATAAGTGAGGGTGGGCTAAGGAGGTTTGGTAGAGGGAAGGGGGTGTTGGGCGTAAGAGGGTAATTCAACTTTATTGGTCACAAAGTTGGGAACCTAGTACCTAGTACCTAGCTACAGTATGCGAGGATTAAAATAGGGAGAATTGCATCACCATTCATAGGGGTATTCCCGTTTAAGGTTTAGCTGTAGTGGGAGTAAAGGGTAAACAACGGTAGTGGAGCCTCGGTGTGTAGTGGGGTGTATGGTGGTGTCAGGGGTTCATTGGGTATGGGGGCGTTGATGTCAAACATTTTGTGCAAAAACGAACCAGAGCATGATTAGGCTTATACTATCTACTCCATGTATGTCTGTTTGTTAGTCTTTCCCTGGCCACAGATCCAAAACGGTTTCATGGATTTAATTCAAACTTCATTTTTGAATTATATATAACATATATATACATACACCTCAAGAAGGTTTTATTTTTATTTTGGCCCTAGCTCTTAAACTAGTGGTAAGTTACTGAAGAGTAATTTTTATTTATTCAAAATCTTTCATAAATGGCTCCAATGATTTTATATGATATTCATAATTATATAAAGAGTGTTTGACCTCCCAAACCCCAATGTGTTATTTGTTTGAAGGGTAGTTTATATATGAGTGATTATATTGAATTTACCCTCTTTTGAAAAATGGATTCATCCTTTTTTATTTGAAATTCATATCTAGGGAGTGTTTGAACTCACCAAAAACAATGTATACTTGGTTTTTGGGTAAAATTTCGTGAAGGGTCGTTTAATTTTGAGTGATTTTTGAGTATTTAAACCTTTTAGATAATGGCTATAATGATTTTTTTAAATGCATATATGTGTGGAGTGTTTAGCATGACAAATTAAACTGTGTACTTGTTGTTTGGAAAAAACGTTTAAGGGTAGTTTATAAATGACTTATTTAAAACAAATTCAAATATTATAAAAATGGCTCTTATTATTTGGTTTAAATGGGTATCTGGGAAGCTTTCACCAATATAAGCCCTTTTTTTCTAAAAATTATTAATTTGATAGTAGTTTAATGATGACCGAATTTGGAAAAATTTTTATATTTTAAATATAGCTTTAGTGATTTTGTTCAAAATTGGTATCTAGATATCATTTTCGAGTTAAAATAATATATATATATATATATTTATTTTTCAACTATTTAAGGGAAGTTTACAAATGACAAATTTAAAAAAAAATTGATTTTTTTCAAAAATGGCCTTAGATTCAATTAAAAATAAAGACCTTGAAATTGAATTTCATGAATAAAAATCCTATATTTTTATATTTTTTATATGTAAATAATTTGAGGAAAACTTACGTCAACTAAATTTTAGAAAATTTTAGATTTTTCAAAAATATTGTAAGCAGTTTTGTTTGAACTGTATGTTTGAAGAGAGTATGGTGATATACAAGACAATATGCTTGTTTTTCTAAGAAATACTTTCTTACGTGTAAGTAACTTAATACCCATTCTTGTAAACTTCAAAATCGCTTGCCCAATTGTGTCGTATCATTTATTTATAATGTGAAACCAGGAGAAAACAAAGATAGCCTTGACAAAGCTATTCTATATGTTTTGAAAAGAAGCTTAATCGGGTTGCATTCCCGGACAAATAGGTGACTACACCATTTTCATATATCATGGTAAGGTTTTCGTCTAGGCTAGCATGTCTTATATACTTAGCACAGCGTCTTACTACCCGTTCAGGCTATACGCTTAAGTACTAATTATTCTAATGGGTTAGGAATTGGGAAGGTTGAATATAGTGGAAGTGAACCCGCATTTATATAGAGGGTGAGTGGGAGGCCATTTAGGAAAAAATCACCTTCAGTTCACCCGAGCAAGATTCAAACCTCGATCCCTCCGTCCTCGGCAGTCTAGCTCGACATGGAGCTTGCGCGTTAGCTAGCTAGGCCACCGAGGCAGGTCATTTCTTAGAGTGCACAATAGTATATTATAGTAAACAATACATACACCTTTTTTTTGCGTTTTATATGGTTATATTACTAGTATATTATGTAGAAATCCGTCATTTATAATTAAATATTAACAAGTTTGTTCATATCAAATCGAAGTGTTCTTATTCTATCGACATTTTTGGAAGATTCGAAGGTTATTTTAATCAGTGATTTAAAAGTTTTACACGCGCCTTCAGATAAATAGAATTTTTTATTGTTGCCATTACATCAAATGATATCCTTTGCCCTTTCAAATGAAATATATATATATAAATAAACATATATATATATATATATATAAATATATAAACATATATATATCATATATTCAGACTCACTCCGGTGGCCGCATGATCTAAGACAGTACTCTTGCAGTAGACTAGATTGCTGATGGTGGGGAGATCGAGGGTTAAATCTCGGTCGAGTGTAACTCACTGACATTTAAAAAAAATTTTCTACTCTCCCTCCACGCAAATGTGGGTACACTTGCTATATATATATATATATGTATATATATATGTATATATATATAACCTTCCTCATCCCTAAAATCATTAATAACATTAGTACGTAAGATATAACTCATATGGGTAGTAAGACGCGGTGCTAAAAAAATAATAATCAGCTCAAAATGTAGTGTTGTTTATTGTATAAAGCATCATTGATATCTTTCAACTCTATCCATGGACAAAAAAAATTTGAAATATAAATAAAAATAATAATATTGCAAGATATCTTAAATCTTCAATGAGTTTCAAAACTACAGAAGATGTACTTCTTAATTATTATTTTCAGGGTGTGAAGCTAGCTCGAAGATTTGTTTAAAATAGGATACAGCGATTCGTAAAACATTTTTTTTTCCCATTTTACCCGTTAAAGTTTTATGCATTTATTTATGCTAATGAATTATAAATGAGGAGTAAGGTATTCAAAGGAAATTTTCCAGGATTTGCGTTGAGGGAGAGTGGGAAAACATTTAATACAAACCATCCGGTATTTAACTCTGACCTCCCTATCACCGGAAAAACAAACTAAATGAACTTGACATTTAGATTGCATGCACATAGATCCTGTGCTGCTGATATAGCTAAAGACCAGGAACATTTTTCCACAGCCTGTGTCAACGAGATAAAAAAGTAAAAATAGGATTCAGTCCATTCTTCATGCAAGAGATTGGACATCCCGGTGGCATTTTTACCCTACAAACATACAGAAAAACAACCGGTTGGCATTCCTTTATTCGAGCCACCATTGTCGAACTGGGCATTCACCAGAATAAATACAACTTCCATTTGTAGTCGAGTACGTGACACAAAAGCAGGACCAAAAAACCCGCCTGCAACGTCTGTTTGCATGCTTTAAAATTAGCAGGAGCATACAAAATTTAATACCTCGCAAACACCAAAATTATTAATCAGTTTTATTGCGGAATGACGGGATTGATGTCCAGCCACGCTTTAAATACAAAGCGACCAATCGAAGCGGGAAATTGTAAAGAAAAAATGTAAGTCGTTGATAACAGTACAGTCTTTTTTATGGGGGGGGATCATTCTTTTACCTGGTTGCAAATTATTTCGTCTTGTTTATAAAAACAACTATTCACAGGCTATGTTCCCTATACATCCATATTAAAATATCATGTATTTTGTTTGTTTTTAAGTTGGAGAATGAATGTTTAAAATACATAAAGGTAAAATTAAATTATAAACATAAATGAAATAGATTTTCATTTAATAATAATTTTAAGCAAAAGTTCCAAACCTTAACATATTTCAAATTAATTAATAGTCTCAGAACATAAAACTAAATGCATTCACATGTGTTAGGATATAATGTCACACACATGGGTAGTTTTTTTTTACGACTCTGTGTAGTCAGCATATATTTTATCTTCTTTAATTTCCCCACACCCTTATTGCAAATACTTGTGAAATATAACCACTTCGAAAACACTCTTTCTCTCTCCTTCCCTTCAAAAACATGGTGCCACTTCAGAAAAATAGATGCTACTTGAGCAATTTCTTTTGAAATATATACTCAAAGAGAAGGTTCCTTTCTTAGTTCTGTCCATAACCCTACAGAGAAACGGTTCACGAAAGTTTAATCTCAATTTTTTTTTTCTACAAATTTAATGAGAAGCGGTCCGCGCTAAATAAATTCCAATTTTCAAATTCAATCCACGATGCATTAAACTGCCGTATTATGTGGGCAAATAAAATTATTCAGGAAAGATTAATAAAAAGTTTCTGCAAAATAACGAATTTTTCACATATAAGTAGCATTAAAACCGGATTCCAAACTAAGACTCAACAACAAGAATGTATCCATACTAATTGGTTTTGACAACGAGGGGCTTTCAACAAAACATTCCCCAGTAGTGAACATTAACTCAATAATTAACTTTAAAAATTAAGAATTACCAAAGAGGTAATCTTAAAATAATAATCGTTGGTACATGTTCTGATTCATTTGGGGATTTAATAAATTTGAAATAATAAATATTTTCAAAGACATAAAATATCAAATTTAAACTGGTATGTCGTACCTATGGACTGAGGCTATCAACAAGATCAACAAATTCATGTTGAAAAATTGTTATCACATTCAGAATGTTACATTGGTTAGATACTAAGACCCGCTTCGGTTGCCGCGTGGTCCAACGCGCTACTCTCGCAATAGACTAGACTGCTGATTACGGTGAGATCGAGGATCAAATCTCGCTAGGGTGTACTGAGGGTGTTTTTTCCAAAATGGTTTACCACTCTCCTTCCACACAAATGTGGGTACACTTCATATAAATATAACCTTGCTTATCCCTAAAATTATTAGCGTAATTAGTACATAAGCGTATAACCCGAACAAGTAGTAAGATTATATATATATATATATAGGGGAGAGTTGTATAGTATCGGACAGCGGCTAGTATCGGACAGATCATGTTTCAGTAAACTACCGTTAGATAGAGAATCCTCTCGGATATAATATTACTCCTCTTGCTTGCAGCCAAAAACAACCGTTAGTTGAAGGCGCGCCCTTGAGC
>CABFWB010004934.1:10360-51827 GCA_902151455.1 Timema bartmani
GGGATTAAAGATTGACAATAGGTGTAGGCTACCTAATGCATTGTACTAGTTGTTTAAATTAATAAAATGGCATTCATTTACAAGTTTTATGTTTTTATTTCCTTTGGAGTAATCCCTATATCACTCATGTTAAAATCATTTCACTTCCGTTTTCGTGTTACGCGATTATGTATCAGAACCAATCACTCGTGTAGTGTGAGGGACAGCTGTATTACATTTTCCTGTTCTTTTTTTAATCTCAAAAATATTATCCCCTGTAAGAGCACAGGGTTATTTTTACCCCTCCAAATAAAAACGTTCCTGCGCCACTGGGAGCCAGCCAGATTTGTGTGGTTATTTTAATGTCAAGATGTTGGGATTTGAGAGAATTAATCTTTTAGGATTTATTTACGTCCTTATTAGTCGATATTGCAATTCATGCATGACTAGGGCTCAATTTTCCACTGTCTCGTTATTTTATTCATTAGGGCTTAACATAAGGCTACTCGCTTCGGTGGACACACAGTCTAATAACTTTTATATTTTAGATAGAATACACTTTCCATTTATTGCTTGTAAGTAAAGAGAATGTTGGCTTAGGCCTACATGATTCGAAGAGACTTTTTATTTTAATAATAATAATAATAATAAAATTATTAATAATAATAATAATAATAATAAAATTAATAATAATAATTAAGAATAATAATAATAATACACTCAAAAGAGCCAAATTGTATTGTATAGAAATTACCATTACTATTTTGTTCTTCAACCAATTTTGGGTCATACTTGAATATGAATCCATATTTAAAAAGTGGAGGTACAGGGAGTACATGAGATAGTAGAGGAAGCAAGGCTGAGATGGTATGGGCATGTATTGAGGATGGAAAAGGAAATAATTCCAAAGAGAATGATGGAAATAATGTATGTATGAAAAAGACCGCGAGGGAGGCCAAGAAAGAGATAGGAGGAGCAGATTAAATGAAAGTATGTAAGTGATAGGAGAAGAATGGAAGCGAATAAAGGAGGAAGAATGGTGGAAGGAAGAAGGCATTTTACTAAAGTGACTCGACCACAGGCTGGAAACAGTTGATGATGGATATGAAAAACCAACAACAATAGACAAAAAGAAATCAGAATAATGTGATGAGGGATTAAATAGCCAAGCTATTATATTTGTTAATTAGGGTTATAGCCACATCTAAATCTCATATTCTTTAAATTGAAAAATGACACATATACACAATATTCGAACCCAGGACCTTTGCTTAGTATGCCAATGCTCTAACCACTGAGCTATTCAGGACTCGTCCAATGCTCAGGGTCATTCTTCACTCATATTTTAAGACAAAGTCTATGATGGACTTATGAATACCATCGGCTACTAAGAGCTACATGAGTGCCTTAATATCTGAGTGAGGAATGACCCTGAGCATAGGACTATCCCTGGATAGCTCAGTGGGATAGAGCATTAGTGTACTAAGCCCAAGGCCCCGGATTCAATTCCCATATTTAGGTGTAATTTGAATGTTCTAAACTGTTCTTCCATCCAAAATCAAGTATAGTTTTGGTTGCTATCAGGAACTCATTCAACCTGAAAGATTTCAGAATCTCAGAGAATAGTTTCGAAATTGTTTACTATCAGTATTAGATTAGATAATATTTATGATGTATCTTGTTTAGATATCACTTACAATTGAAGTCAGACTTTTTAATACTATACACATATATAACTAACCAAATATACTTGTTAACCTACTTGAAACATTTACTGTACACTTTAAATGCTACATTCATACAATATACTATTATGTTTACTTTTTTGGTAAAAACTAAAGAATTCTTGTGGCGGTTTGTTATCATTTCCGAGTAACCCAACACAGATAAATCAATTGTGGTTAACCTAAGTGCATGTTTGCTTGCATTGAGCCGATGGCGTCTAGTATTGCTGAACAATGTGTTTCAGAGCATCACTCAGTAATTACTAGCAATGATAAGGACATTGAAGATCATGGGGCTTTTGGTAAGTTTGGAGGGCATGTCCTTCATACAAGACGATACAAAACAATCTATTACCATATAACATGAGTCCCAAATTGACACACAGTCTAAATTTCAAGCTTTTCCAGTCTAGTCAGCTAGTGCTGGGGAGTTTGGTGCATTGGGCTCAGCAGGGTTTACTACTCTCGCTCCACACAAATACACTTATACTTTCTCTCAACTATACCCCATTAATGTAATTATATTCTAAGGGGATGGCCAGACTGGGTGAGCAAGTGAGCGCATGATCAACTAAAATATAAAATAGAACACTTTGGTTGTAATGAGAGGTGGCCAGACTCGAGCGAGCGAGCGACTGAGTGCACGTCCTTGAAAGATAGAACTAGTTCTACTTTTCAAGCGCGCGCGCGCTTGACCCGGTACAGTATAGTTTACAGGCGCTAGGCAATATTATTGTATGTTGTTTCATTGAGTGCTAGGAAAATCTCATTTTGACATTTTTATTATTATCAATAGGTTTAGCACACTTGCTACTAACGGCCTAATTTAATTGGTAAGATCATAAATCATATCTATATGTATATATAAATATATATATATAAAACTGATATATTAAAATACCTTAATGTTATCAAAGTAGGCCTTTACAAATAAGAATCACCATTAGTGTGGAGAGAGGATGAGAAAACCACAACAATAAATCACTTGTCAAAAACCACCCTCAGGTCACTGAGCCAAGATTCGGAGCCTCCTCATCAACAACTATCGAGAGCTATCTGCTAATCACGCTCTCGCACACTCACCAGTTTGGCCACCCAGTCACTTGTGCGCTCACTTGTATGCACGCTTTTCAGTCTGATTCAACCCTAATAGTGCGGGCAGGTAGTAATACTCCAATCCAAAAAATGATAAAATTCCTGTATTTGTTCGGTTTCATATGCTGAGATATCATAATGTCGAAGGGAATTAATCTTTCTTTTAGATGTTTCACAAAATGAGAGGCAGGCATAGTAAATTACACTTTCAAACAAACATTTAACTTGTTGCACGTTGATTCATATTTTATTTGGTTTACTTCAAAACATTTTTTATTTGCTATATTACACCTTATTGTGCGTTTAGATTATCTGTAACTTATACTGATTAAAATACATTCAGGAGGATGGTGAGAGTAGGAAAACTCAGGATTCACACCACGTTAAGAGAGCTGAGTACACCACTTATACTTGCTGGCACTTAGCCAACTCTGTCATTGATTTCTCAGTTCATATATCCTGTGTGTGGAGGTTGTATTGGCAAATCGAAACAAGCTTAAATCATTAAAGTTGCGGAGCTGGAAAAATATAACTAAATCCTAACTCAACATATTCTCCAAACAACAAAAAGTGTTGTTTTATTATCTTATTCCTGGGAGCCTATGGAAAACAAATAAAGTGAGAAAGTTTTCACAGCTATCAATATCGATCGGGGAGCCTGTAGATCAGGGGTTCTCAACCTGGGGGGCGCGGCCCCCTGGGGAGGTGTGATAAACTGTGAAAAAAAAAGACAAACACATCATTCAAAGTATTTGGGACGAATGCTAGAATTTCTGGTAAATGCCTTCAAACAAGCCTGAACGCAAAACACAGCGTGAGAAATTCCCCGTCATTGCTATGACTCACAGCACTTGCCTGGTCTGCAATATTTAGCTTTGTTAACGCGCTTATGCACTCATTCTCAGTCAGATAGGAGGAGTGATACCTTTCACCAATTCCTATTGGTTGATAGTCAAGGAATTTTCGGGCTGCATTGCTCTCATGTCGGTTACGTTCACATCCACCACTGTATTGATGTTTTTATAGATTGCTGTTTGTTCGCTTAGTGCTTAATGCATAATAATTAATAATAGTGTGAATGGCAGTGCGATGATTTAAAAAATATTTAAATCGTTTTTAAATAAAAGGCTGTACAATGATGAACATATTAAATACGGTTGTACTTTTTAAGACAAAAACGGTAGTAATTTACCTCAGTGCGTTATTTGTCACTCTGTTTTGAGTAAACCAGACCAGAGCATTTGGAACATCATTTGTTATTAATAACCCTGGTTTGAAGGACAAACCAACTGAGATTTTTGTTTTGAAGATTAACTAGCTAAAATGCATGAAACTTGATTCAATTGAACGATTTCAAGTTGAGAATGAAAAAGCCGTGTAAGTTAATACAAGATCACCTTGTTGATAACAAAAGGTTAGAATCTGCATATCATTGGTGAGTTTCTTGTGAAACCATGTTTAATTACTGCTTTTAGTATTGTACTTAGCGAATAAAGCTGTAATAAAGTTGCAAAATATCACTTTCAAATACATTAAAACGCAGAATTGATTAAATGTCTTTAAGATTAAAAAAAAAAAATTGTTCTTTTCTTTTCAGTATTATAAAACAACTGACATTTCACAGCATTTACAGTTGCTGTTTTATTGTAGATTTATTGATGGCAAACAATTTATGGAGGAGATATTGTTTTTCCAAACTCTCAAAACAACAACATAGGCTGTTCATGTATTTTCCACTCTGTCTGACTTTTTAGCAGCTAATAATGTTCCTTGGGAAAATGTGGTTGGCATATGTACAGATGGAGCACAAGCTATGATGACTGTCGAACTGGTTCTATTCAACTGACTAAGGAAGAGAACCTTAAGATAGTTGGTTCTCATTGCATCATTCATATACAGGATTTGGCTTTTAAGACTCTGCCTGAATCACTGAACTTTGTTTTGAATTTAGCAATCAAAATAATCAACTGTGTAAAATCTAGTGCATCGAACTCTTCTTTACCACACAGTCGTCCGTTGGTTTTCTAAAAGGAACATGCTTGAAGTCGGAGAATGAGATCTTTTTGATGAGTGCTGGGAAAGACAATCTTTACAGCAAGTCACAGATGAAAAATTCATTATTTATTTGGCTTACTTAGCAGACTTCTTTGAATCTCCTAACTTTTTAAATTTGAAGCTACAAGGACAACAAATATTCTTAAGTCATATGATGCAATTAAAGCTTTCTTAGAGAAGATATTCCTATGGCAACGCTCACCAGATTCCTAAACCTGATTTATCATCTTTTCCAAGGATCGACAACCTCCTTGAAGATATGAAGATACAGAAAATCCACCATCAAATGTGGAAAATGAATTGAAGGACCTGATTTCAGCACACCTAGTATCACTGAAAGATGAATAAGGAAAGTATTTCCCAGATATTTATTTGGAGAACTGGCAATTTATGTTGGTAATAGATCCATTAAACATTGAAGTGGAAATATTCCCAGATTCCCTTCAAGAGGAGAGTTTCCAATTATGACTGTTGAAGACTTTTGGTTGAGCTATCTTCCTATTTATCCACAAGTTGCTATGGAAGTTGTGAGTCAGCATGGACCTCAAAAGATTGATAATCCCTGCTGTAGATCATGTGCTAACTTCACCATCGACTATCTTATCCTGTTAAACTAGTTCTCTTGTAAACAGTTGATGTTTTAAGATAGGTTTAGCTATATTAAGTTAAGTTGTATTAGTTTATGTTAAAATTTCCTAGTTTATAATAATTTAGAATATGTAATGTTAAGGTGGGGATGTAGGGTCTTGAGAAAGGACCACTGTTTTTTCAATTTTTATAGCAAAACATTTTTTTGTCCGAAGTACATAAAATATTACTTCAAATACAAATATAGAGTTTAGTTTTCTTCACAAAGTAATATTAACCCATCTAGTGCCACGCCTATTCCAGAATCCGCAAGCGAAGAGTGCCAGAGGGCTGTTAGGTTTTGTGTGCGAAGAATGCCACAGATATTTCCTCATTTTCGTAAGGATTTGCAAGAAAATTCGCCAAACCTTTATTTATGAAGCGATTATTTTGATTTTTTTTATCATTTTAATCTACATGTAATGTTCATAATAATAAATTAATACAATTTAATTAAAACTATTTGATTGCTAATGTTTAATATTTTTCTTTAAACTACTAACACATCTCTTTAAATTAACACATTTAAAAAAAATGTATATACATTTCACTATTATTTTGTTGTAGTGCATTTAGTTTTATACAAGAAATTAAAGTTTTGAATATATATGATTATAAATAGGAATTGCAGGAATTTTTATTTGATATCCTACATTAGATATTTTTGGGCCACTATTGCTTACCTTACAGCAAGATTTATTATATTGCTTACTTCATGAATAAATATTTAGGCCTACACATAATGACTTCGTTTTTCAAAATAAATTAATAATTTCATATAGTTATTTTACATATTATATAAATTTATAAAGTCATTGTAAACGCCTATTTACTTACATTGGTAAAGAAATCTTCTCATTCACATGACATAACATGAAAATCTAAATAGTATATTTTCCTAAACTCAGAACAATTTAACCCATACATTTGAAAACTGTTTACATCAGTATATATGTTAGCCACACTTATGTTTTTTCATGCAGCTCTTATGTAAACCAGCGTTGCACTTAGCACAGTGAATACATGACCGTCCACCATTTTAAATGTACTAAGCTCCCAGTTCCAATAACAACTATTTATAGTTGATCTTTGTTGCCAACCTTATATGAAATAATAAACTAGCGCAAATATAGATCTAATCGGCTCTGGCACTTTTAACGGTAGTATGCGGAGCCAATCAGATCGGGTCGTGGCACTTTTAGCGATAGTAGGCGGAGCCAATCAGATCAGCTCATGGCACTAAAAGGGTTAACATTTGTTGAACATCTGTCAGGAACATAGCGACATTAGATGACAAACTTTTTAAATGAAAAGAAAAAGCTATCATTAAATTCCAGGACATTCTTGACAGAAGACAACTGTTGATATTACCATATGGAGACAAATTAAACTCTATGTTTCTACCAGAGCAATATTTGATTTGTTTTGACCAAAAAAATTTTTAATATAAAAACTGAAAAAACACTGACTTTTTCTCATGTCTCCTACACCCCCACCTTAAACAGTGACTCCTTAAACTACAAATATCATACTTTTGTAGTCACAATGTTTATTATTCTTTGTGTTGAGATTTATAATAGAATTATCTAAAGGCTCATAAAACAAATACCTGTGAAAACCCAAACTGTTTCTGCCAATCAAATCTCTTTGGTGGAGTTGTTCAATTTGAAATAGTTTCCTAATGATATCATTTCAGGTGCAATCCCAAGTCATTCCCAAGTGAATGACCAAGACTTGCAGACGTTCAGTGAGACACTACTAAATAAAGATGTGAACAATGCTGCCCAGTATATAACAATCAACTATCAATCCAAGACGAGATCAAGGGACAATATTGATAAAGCTCCACAACCGTAAGTAGGCCTAACTCACATGTTTTCCTTTATTACACTCTTTGATTAACAGAAACCAACTAACAATCACAATCGAATTCCATTACCGACATATTTGTAGCTGTAGTGTAATTTTCATAGGAAGCCTGTTATTTCAAAACTGCATATTTATGTTGCCACAATGGCGGTGATAAAAAATAACAGCTGTATTTATTTTCTTAGTCCATTTAATTAATACTGTAAAGTGAAATTAAACAGTAATGCATAAGCAAGTATTATTGGAAACTTTTGATAACTTCTTAGATTCACTTTTTAATTACCTAATAAATCAAATCTTAGTGACTTTCATTAAATAATGTTGGTGGTCAAAAGTGGAATTCCTATAAAAATTTGGGTTTAGCTCTATTTCAAGTGCTTATACAAATTTGGGGTCCACAAATCATCACCACCACCACCACCACCAACTGTTTTCAGTCTGTGGCCGGGTTAGTTTAGTAAAATAACTCCATCTTCCTCTATCCTTCCACAATTATTCCTTTTTTAATAACTTCAATTCTTCTCCTCTCACTTGAACACTTTCTGTTATCTGCTCCTCCCATCTCTTTCTTGGCCTCCCTTGCAGTTTTTTTCCTACATACATTTCCAACATTTTTTCCGGCATCCTCTCTTTTTCCAATCCTCATTACCTGCCCATACTATCTCAGTCTTGTTTCTGTTACTATATCATATACTCCCTGTACCCCAACTCTTCTCCAGATAACTTCATTCCTAATCTTGTTTCTCGTCGACAGCTAACATGCTCCTCACAAATTCCATTCCTATGGCCTCCACTTTCCTAGTCTCACTTACATTAAATGTCCATACTTCTGCTGCATATGTGACAATGAGTACAAATGTGTGAGGCTTGCTAATTGACCTCACTTTGAAATGTGGAATACCCAAGTTTATATTCAAAAAAACTCTCTTTGATAGCCTTAAAATCTATAGTAAAGTATTTACAAATAGGGAATTGCTGGCCCTGTGAGAAAATTGACTCCATGCATGACTGACCTCACTGTAAGGTGTTGGACTCTACTTGGTTGTAAGACCTTCCCTTTGATAGGCTACACTTAACAATTGTAATAATATTTTACGAATGACTTGATAATTGTAGGTGTGGTCGGCAAACTGACTGGTTGACCTTTCTCTCATGTTGATAATTCCTTTAAATAGTTGGATAATATACACAAAATGGGTATGGGCATTATGGACCAATTAAAAAAAATTGTTAGTTAATTGTTTATCTTCTCAACCTTCTCTATCTTTTCACCTTTGAGTCTTCTTTCTTCTAGTGCCCCATCTTAAAATAAATAATGTTATTTGAAATAGCTGCAGCACAATTTATTCAAAAGCCTCAAGGAAATATTATTTTGTTTTAAGAATTCTATCACCAACTATCTGTAGTTAAGAAACTTACACAAAGGTAAAGTAAGACCATCTAATTAATGCTGTCTTTACATTTGAGATATTATTTTCAATATGTTTAAACTAAGAATGTTACAAAGTGGCAAGGTCATCAGATTAGGTTGTATGATAATAATCTGTAGCATGTTTATGCTACAAGAGTACATAAGTCAGTTTGATACAATGAATTATCTGGTTTCTAAATATGATAAATGCGTAAACGCATCATGTTCAAACCTTGCACCAATTCAACCCTACACTCACCCCCCTCAAACTTGCGCCTGAGGATGAACGTCACTGTCCAACTGACAGGCGAGCGGGAGTGATGTCAACACCCCAGAGAGGCTACATTCAGAAATCCATTTAGTACTGTCTAAAAAGAATAGGAATGTGCTGGAACATGCTCCGGCCTTCCACTGACTTCCAGATGGGGCGCGTTCTGGAGTTGCAAGAGT
Organism: Timema bartmani; assembly: GCA_902151455.1. Classification (NCBI taxonomy): domain Eukaryota; kingdom Metazoa; phylum Arthropoda; class Insecta; order Phasmatodea; family Timematidae; genus Timema; species Timema bartmani. Next base: position 19,571 of record CABFWB010004934.1, read on the forward strand.
GAGGCGGAGATTCCGTTCTGTTTCCCCTCATTGCCCCTCCTCCTTGTTCCTTTCTACCTCTCCTGGTATATTGGACGATATATAAATAGGCCGCGGAGTGCCTAGTATGGCACTCTTGGCGGCAATAGGAAATACCATGTTATGTTGGTAGTGGCCATCTTATCAAAAATGTAAGCACAATATTTGTTGTAGCTCCTTATTTTTGTTAACTCGTCACTATGTTTGGAATATTGGGTCATTTCCCGTCCGTCTAGTGTTTATTGTATTTTTAATGTTTGCAATGTTAGGTTATTTCATATCGGAAATATACTTTGATTAATGTTAGTAAATTCATCATGGGTGTAATATTAGGTAATTTTCCATCAAGTATAAATTATGACTAGTTTTTTGTAGATTCATATTCTTTGGAAGATTATGTAATTTCCTTGTTTAGAGATGGAAAACATTAGTTATGTTTTGGCAAGTTAGAATAGTTTAAAATGTTATACATTGCTAGACCCATCTTTTCTAATGGTATAAGTTTTTCACTTATAGTGCAAATTTTGTAGTTTTTCTTAACAAAAAATTGGAAAGTTTGTAGCTTCCGTGTTTTTGATGCTACCTTATATTATATATAAGGCAGTCACTTATTATAAAGTGTGCAAATCTAAGTCGTGCACATCTTATATAAATGAGAGAGCATTTCTCTCCTTTGTGTGTCATATCCACTTATCGAAAATTGTGTTTTTATTTACCATTGTTATTCTGGTTGCTCCCCTTCTGGGTTTCAAACTTTATTTATTTATATACAAATGAATTCTTATTTTCCAAAAAACTATATTTATTTAAAACTATCATAACTTGTGATTGTTTCTTAGCAAAGGCCCGTTTGTTTTTCAAACATGCCCTCTCACCAATTCCGTTGTTTTTAGATGTTTAGATGTCACGCTTACTTTTACGGATTTAAAAAAAAAGGGGCACTTCAAATTCTCTCTACAAAGAGGCACAAAATTCACCCCCTAAATTCTGCCCTCACCAATAAAGCAATAGTTTAGTAGCTAAAATAAGCTGACACCAATATAGTATATTATAGGTAAAGTCGCATGTAACAAATCAGATGTAATGTTGTATATATCATATCAGTTGCATGTAACATATCAGATATAAAGTTGCATGTAACATATCAGATAACAAGTTGCATGTAACATTTCTAATGTAAAGTTGCATGTAACATAGCAGATGTAAAGTTGCATATAACATATATGTAAAGTTGCATATAACATATCATATGTAAAGTTGCATGTAACATATCATATGTAAAGTTGCATGTAACATAGCAGATGTAAAGTTGTACACACTATACCAGTGGGGAAAGTTGAACATAACATGTCAGAGGGAGAGTTGTACGTAACATGTCAAAGGGAGAGTTGCATGTAACATGTCAGAGGAGAGTTGCATGTAACATGTCAGAGGGAGAGTTGCACATAACATGTCGGAGGGAGAGTTGCATGTAACATGTCAGAAGGAGAGTTGCATGTAACATGTCAGAGGGAGAGTTGCATGTAACATGTCGGAGGGAGAGTTGCATGTAACATGTCAGAGGGAAAGTTGCACATAACATGTCAGAGGGAGAGTTGCACGTAACATGTCAGAGGGAGAGTTGCATGTAATATGTCAGAGGGAGAGTTGTACGTAACATGTCAGAGGGAGAGTTGTACGTAACATGTCAGAGGGAGAGTTGCACGTAACATGTCAGAGGGAGAGTTGCACGTAACATGTCAGAGAGAGAGTTGCATGTAACATGTCAGAGGGAGAGTTGCATTTAACATGTCAGAGAGAGAGTTGCATGTAACATGTCAGAGGGAGAGTTGCATTTAACATGTCAGAGAGAGAGATGCATGTAACATGTCAGAGGGAGAGTTGCATGTAACATGTCCGAGGCAGAGTTGTACGTAACATGTCAGAGGGAGAGTTGCACGTAACATATCAGAGGGAGAGTTGCACGTAACATGTCAGAGGGAGAGTTGCATGTAACATGTCAGAGGGAGAGTTGTATGTAACATGTCAGAGGGAGAGTTGCATGTAACATGTCAGAGGGAGAGTTGCATGTAACATGTCAGAGAGAGAGAGTTGCATGTAACATGTCAGAGGGAGTGTTGCACGTAACATGTCAGAGGAGAGTTGCATGTAACATGTCAGAGGAGAGTTGCATATAACATGTCAGAGGGAAAGTTGCATGTAACATATCAGAGGAAAAGTTGCATATACATCCCATTTTTTAAACATATCAATTTCTGCTTTTTTTTTAATCAATAGCTTTAATATTTTATAGCCTACTTTAGCCAAAATATAAATAATGATTTTCATACATAAATGTGTACGTTTGAAACAATATTCTGAAATATTTCACATATTGAATGTTCAAAAAAAATTTAAAAAACAAGTATATTTTTTCTTTCAATCTAAAATACAGGAGTAAGAGTGTAACAAATTAAAATGTCCCTAAATTCTGAAAACTAACTACATATTTGCACAAAAAAGTTTAAAGTATTTTCCTGAAAAAAATATTTAATCCATGTCATGTGGAAGTTTACAAAACAACTTTGAAACCAAAATTCTAGGGCCATATTCTGCTTCCAAAAATTTATGTACCTAACTCTATTATTCATAGTTGGTTTGTGTTATAGCAAAGTAAAATTGATATAAGTTCATCCCCAGCTTATTGCATTATGATATATGTACATTTATTTTCCAGATTGCTAACCATAAATAGGAAAGCTTTGCAAATACCTACTGTAGCCAAAGTTCAAAAGTTGTACGATAACTATATTGCAGACGTATCTGTGAATGAGCAAGTGACCTCGCCTGAGATTCAAGAAGAAAACGATCTCTTGGATGTGTTCCTGAAAACTTCTGTTATGAAATACACTAACCAGTTCCTCATACAGAAAAGTATGTAGCTCTAGTTTTATATGATTGTAGCACTGTCAGCCATGAATTTGAACATGGGCTAAGTCACAGTTTTAATCTTGGCTGACATTCATGCTAAAGGGCTTGTTGCTATTGATGATAGAAGCATGACACTTGGGGCACATCTACTACAAGGTTTTATTTTGGCTATGAGGCCATCCCAGATTTTTAGTAATGGTGGACATTCATAATGGTGACATTAGAAAATTGTTATTTTTCTCTTTTGTGTGCTATTTGATGCTACTACTTCCATATTTTGATATTATTTAGTGTAAATTTGTTATAATTATGCATAAAAAATCCATTAGATCATAAAAACGCATGTACAAAGCTAGGGTGCAAAAAAGAGCTGTTTAATATAATTACAGTTGGGGTTTTTTTTTAGTTGAAGGATTTTTTTATGACATTAAGAAGAAATAAAAAAAGAAGACAAATCATGGAGAAAGTACATAAGCTGGTGAATCCGTTTGAGCCTGATATGTCTAGAAAATTCACAGAAATAGAATTGAACAAGTGTTTTATGTACCAAGAAGACAAGTTGGAAGTTCTTCGTTGTCCAGCAAAGACTAAACGTGATACAAAGGGAGCTGCTTATAAGACAATTTCCTATCTGCTTGTGGGTCTTAGTAGTGTTGGATGTTTACCAATGACAATCTGTCACACCTGGATAAGGTGAAGGTATTGAGACAACATTAGTACAACGTAAGGCTTGGTTCCATGAATCATGTAGATAGCAGTTTAATAAAACCAAACTTCAAAGAGCAGAGAAAAGGAAGATTTCAGCAGTGGATAATGTTGATAATTTTACTAAATTCACCCGTCAGAGTGTTCAAGAAAAAAGTTCCGTGAATACCAAACCCATATGCTTTTTTTGTGACCTGCCTGCCTGCTCCAGCTGAAATATCATTGTGTAGAGTATCTAAATTTGGCCTCGATATCTGCGTTTGTTATTATGTCCTTAAACTAGAAGACAAACGTTTGCTTGCTAAACTAAGTTCAGACGATCTTATTACACAAGATGCCATGCATTGCCTCATATGATAGAGCAAGAGACCAAAAAACAACACCAGAAACTAAAATGGACCAAATTAACTGTGGTATTGTATTTACAGAGATTACATCATACATCGAAGATGTTTGAACGGACATTGAAATTGCATCTATATTTAAACTTGTGGACCTATACATTCTGTACAATCTGAGGATGAAACAACTTGGCAGTGATTTTTCAGGACGTATATATTCCACGAAACTAAAAAACAAGATACATGATTACTTTCCTGACATTGAAGCACATATGAAAGGCTGGAATATGATGCTTGTATTTAATAATTATATTGAAACTGCACTGTGCACAGCATGAGAATATGATACAGATACTGATGTTGTTCATCTTGCTAAAGCAGCAAATATAGTGAGAAGAGACATGTTAAAAAAGAAAAATGACTTCAACAGATCATTTGGAAATAAGTGTCAGGAAGACTCTTTGCCAGCATCTTTGTTAGCACTCGTTTCTATGGTTACGAACAGCCCAAACATTAAAGCACAGTCTCAACAATGCCACAAACGATCCTCACTGTTGCACAGCTAATAGTGTTCAACATTTTAGTGAGTCTGAAAGAGCCTTCAGGCATAACTGAGAACGGGAAACTCCCTTGTCTATCTATTTAGGGATTTTAATCCACACAAGAACTTGCAAGCGTGAACTTGTTGAAACCCTACACGAGCTCGGGCTATACAGATCATACAACTCCTGTGCTAGACATCTCATCAGAACTTGGAAATAAAGTATGTCACTATCACACGGAAAATAATGTAATTCCTCTTAATTTAAAAGGAAGGCTCTTTACGACTATTGTGGTCGACAATATAGACCACCATCCAAGCTCTATTACAGCTCATGATTCTTTCCTTGGTACAGGAATATAATTATTTCAACATCCACATAATAATTTTACAGGACTAACTAAAGTGACTCGAATCTTAATCCACTTATGTGATGCTGTACAGCATGAATTTTATAAAGCCGAAATACACACGATGGACACCGAGGTTGTAGTTTTAGCCGTAGCATCAGAACATCGTCTAAATATTGAGGAACTATGGATTGCATTTGGAGTTGGGAAGAACGTACAGTTCTTTGCCGCTCATGAAATGGCAAGAGCTTTGGGTCTTGATTGTTGTTCTGCCTTACCAATGTTTCATGCAATAACTGGGTGCGACACTGTGTCCTTTTTTGTGAGGAAGTGGCAAAAGGACTGCAGAGGACACCTGGGACGAATACGGAGATGTCACCTCTGCTTTTTGTAGATTGTCTGATAAACCTAGTCAGCAAATAGTAGAAAAAATGATGAAGCTATTGGAGAGATTTTTAGTTTTGCTATATGAATGTACTAGAAATGACAAACATAGACGTACAATGCACTCATTCATCATAAAAAGAGCCGTCTATCAGGCTAGTTACTGCTGGGTTAAAATGATGGTCGCAACACCACAGCTTCCATCACCAAGTGATTGGGTATGGCAGAAGGTTGAAGGTTGATGGGAAATATCTTGGACAACTCTACCAAAAGCTATGCAAGCTTGCAGGGAACTTATACGATGTGGCTGCTAGAAAGGCTACACACAGTGCAAGTGTAGAAAGGCTGCCTACAGTGTACCGCTCTTTGTACTTGTGGTGCTCTCTGTACTGACTGAAGTAACGGGGGAGGGGGCATTACCAATAATTATGCAAGCTTGCAGGGAACTTATACGATGTGGCTGCTTGAAAGGCTACACACAGTGCAAGTGTAGAAAGGCTGCCTACAGTGTACCGCTCTTTATACTTGTGGTGCTCTCTGTACTGACTGAAGTAACGGGGGAGGGGGCATTACCAATAATTTGTTTGAGGAATAGTATCATTATTCACTAAATAATCAACAATAAAATAAATATCAGTAAAATAAGACATTGTATTTGCAATAAATAAACAACAATCAGTAATTGTAAATTGTTTTGTTTTTCTTCCTTCGACTAAATTAATAAGATTAAATATTATGCCATTAATTATGAAATAAACCATTATTATCTATTATTAGGCTTCATTTTTACTTCCAAAGTGTACAATAGGCATCACATGACCGACCACAAGTAAATGGTTGAACAAAAATTTCTTCAAAAATTAAGAAACTTAAATAACAATAAGGTGCCATTCTTAAAATGGCGACCAATTTCCCTACAGGAAAAATGTGAGAATGGCCTCATAGCAAAAAATGTTCATTAGGACGTAGCCTAAAAGTGTGCCAAAATTCATGCTTCTGTACCAACAGCTCGGCTGGTTGCCTCTACATCTACAGCAGGCTCAAGTAACCAACCAATGTACATAGTCATACAAAAAGCAGAACTAATGCAGGGTGTCTACCATCCGGGAAAATCAGGGAAAACTGGAACTAGCCGGGAATTTGAAGTGATTGGGAATAGGTCGGGAATCTGGTAAATTAATACATAAATCTGGGAAAATGTTGTTTTACTCAAAATATGAAAATAATAATCATCAAATCAGTAAATTACAATGTTATTCAAACTGTCTTTTTGTTTGTCTGTAGCTATGTAATATATTTTATAATTCCTAGTAAACTCTGCCATTACAATTTTTTTTAATGTTTATTTAAATTTTAAAACTTATTAGTATTATTATTCTTAAAAAGATTAGTAGAAAAACATGGGGGGGGGGTTGAAGGGGGTGACATACTTTGTCGGGAATTTTAGGATATGATCAGGGAAAAAGTCTGGAATCTCATTGGTCAAGTTGAGTAGACACCATGATTTAATGGAAATAATTATATTCTACAGGAATTCGTAATTTGAATATCACTTTATATCCCGCCCATGTTGGTTTCCCCACAAATATAGTATAAAGATAGCGGAGAGAAGGAAAACGATCTTAAGCAGATATAAGGTAATGGATCATAATATGCAAGTCTTAAAAAATGGGACATATAAACATTGACACTAGGCTATACAAGGCTGTTTATTCTCAAACAACAAGTTTTTAAATGTAGTAGATTTGTAGCATAATTACAATAACCAGGTGTACGCGTAAACTCCATAAAAATATTGTATCCTTTGAAACTCTAATCATTGAAAAATGGGTATTACCAAAAAAAACAAATCAAATTTTTTTAACATGGGCCATCGAGCCTAATACACGACATATGGTTTCATTCTAACACTAGATAGCTTTACCTTTTACTATATCAAATTAGGATATTAGAAAATATACATCATTAAGAAAATATAATAGGAGAATTCTGCCCTTAACTATACCTACAATTACTCCATCTAAAGGCGGCATAAACTGTCCGAGAAGCGGTCTAGTCGCAATACCACACACATATATTTAAGTTACGCATATAGAAAAGTTAACTCCTACCTTGACAACTATACAGAATATTATCGTCCTAGATGTTATTTAGTAAAGCTATACATAATTTAAGCTAATCATAAAGTTACATGTTATACAGACTTGCTCTTCATACTGACATATTGAATAGATTTAAAAAAAAAATAAAGAATGCATCAAACGCAAGCTACCTACATGTGATGAATACACATGGATGAGAAGTCTGATGATTCGCTGACCCTAGACATAAAATTTAGCATACAAATAAGATTGAAATGTAAATTTAGTAAAAAAATTTAAGTAAAACTGATCCAAAATGTAATAAGTACTTCCCTCGCATGATCTTAAATAGTTACACCCAAAAAATGTTACTTTTGTAGTTTTGATAAAAAAAATATAAAATAAACAGGCCGAAAATGAATTTTAACTTACATAGATCATGAGTAAGTCCCTACAACTCACAGGACATCAAAGAGTAAATCACAATAATCATCACTGGCTTTTAAACAGTCCTCCGCTGGGGAAAGACGGTAGGGGTAGAGAACACGTGATGTAATCCGTAATGCGGTCATCAACATCCACTCATGAAGCGATATTGTACAGACGCATGCGCACTGCAATGTTTGTCTGGAGATGCACGGTGGGGGGACAGTCAGGAGAACTTATTATTTACTTCCCCAAGCTCACACGCTTGCGCGTTGTCCAAACCCTGGGGAGACTGCGCCCTGGCAAAATATTATGACACTGTACACACTTTGTTCAAAACGTTTTTGTGTACACCTCCTTCAGTTGGGTAGTTTTTCATAAGTTGACGTAACCTGGACCGAAAAGCAACCATGAAATGGGGTGGAATATTTGTTGTTGGGGATTGATCACTACATTGTGCAGTTGTCATGGTACACTTCTATCATCAAAGGCACAATTATTTCACCTGTCTGCAGTACTATAAGCCAAGTTCATGTTTGATAGATAACTTGCTTTCCTTTACACTGCACTTTGTGTAGGAGGATAACTCAGATCAGTTCTTTGATCAATCTTATTTGTACAGAAAAATTTAACAAAACTTGGATATTGTTTAGTTTGAAGCATAAAAAATAAACTTATTTTATTCCCCTTCAAAAGGAGATTGTTTTTAGCACCACGTCTCACAACTTGTTTGGATTATACACTTATTTACTAACTACGCTAATGGTTTTAGGGATTAGGAAGGTTATATTAAAAAGAAGTGTACCTGAATTTACATGAAGTGAGAGTGGAAAACTATTTTGGAACCCCTCCCCACATTACACCTGACCGAGATTATCTCTGTTATTGGCAGTCTAGGCCAGGGATTCTCAATCTGTGACCCATTTGGACCAGACACATTTTTTCACGACCCTTCACTCAATGTCATAAATGCAATTGGTAGTAACACTGTATATAATTGATTTACTGGTTTGTGCGCATACTTTTTTGCGTGAACCCTGTTTTGCGCAAACCCTGGTTGAGCGAAAAAATAAAGTACCTTAAATATAAGTAACTATAGCTATATCATTAAAGAATTATGTTGACTACAAAATAGTGTATGAAAATATCAAAAATGAAAATTTCTTCAAATAATTTATTATATTAAAAATGTGTGTACATAATATATTGACATGCAAAATATAAGTAAGAAAATGCAAAATTAAAAATGAATATAAATTAATTTGTAATATCAAATTTGAATATACCAAAGAAAATTTTACTGAAGGCTGACAAAAGATAAGAATATGTTTATACCTTTAATGGGATGGATGTGATTGCTTATTCTGACACAATAACTCGAATTGTGGCTTAATATTTGTCGATGCTGGTCTCATAGTGATTTTGATGTTCTTAAGACTTGAGCAGTATTTGGTTTTAATTGCCGTCATTGTCGAAAATGCCGATTCGCACAAATAGGTGGTAACAAATGGCAGAAGAGCTGCCATTGCTAATTCCAACAATATTGGCAATTCTGCTTTAACACCAAGCCAAAAAGTCTTCAAGTTTTTCCATGAAAATTCAAGTTTGAGGTTTGAATCACATGAAAGTTCTGCAAATTCTTCCAGGGCTTTCAAAGAGAGATGCTTCACATTTCCCATCTCTACGATAAAAGGGTTTTGAATCCAATCTAATTGATTATTGTCTAACTCCGGTGGAAAATATTTCTGAAAAAGGTTTTCCAAGCATACCAACTAATCAATTATCTGCTTAATCAAGTCAAAACTAAGCATATTATCAACAATAAAATCCTCTGTGTATGAAAACATTCAAATGAGTCATTTTCTACTTAATTCTTCCAAATGTTTAATTTTTTCATGAAAGCCTAAATTTTATCTTTCAGTGTAAAAATATTCGTGCTCTCCCCTTAGAGAGACATATTAAGTTTGTTGCGTTTCTCAAATAAATCTGACAGCCAATTTTCATTGTGAAAGAAATTGACATATTCTGAGTTATTTTCAGACAGAAATAGTATTATTTCATTTTTTAACACTAATAGTCGTCTCAATGCTCGTCCTTTTGACAGCCATCGCACTTCTGTATGCAGTAAAAGAGTTCTGAAATTGGATTCCATTTCAGCACATCAATTTGCAAAGAGGCGACTATTAAGGGCACTACTTTTAATAAAATTGATAACCTTAACCACATCTTGTAGTACAGCATTCAGATCTCTAGAATTTTTCTTTCACTAATGCCTCTCGATGAATCATGCAATGAGTGAAAGTAGTAGGCCTATTGCTTGCAGATTTAACTTTTACCTGAAAACCAGTTATTCTTCCTGTCATTGCTGTTGCGCCATCAATACATACTCCAACACATTTATTTCATTATAGCCCTACTTCCTTGTAAAATTCATTCACTTTTTGAAAAATTACCTCGCCAGTTGTATGTCCATCTAACGACCGATAAAATAGTAAATCTTCGTGGACACTGTTACCGTAACAATACCTGACATATGCCAATAGCTGTGTGAAGTTTCATTCAGTCAGTCGATTCATCCAGCTGAATTGCAAATTTCGAACTTTCTTTAATTCTTTCAATAAGTTGCTCACACAGGTCATTGCTAATTTCCAAAATTTGTCTACCCACAGTATCATTTGACAGTGGAATTATTGTTTTTTTAATTAATATGCATATTTCTGCCCGTGAATAATTTCATTCATTCTTATTACCACTGGCAACACAAGATCTTCATCAATGATGTATGGTTTAGTAGCATTTGCAATTAAGTAAGAGGCTTCATAAGATGCTGTTAAGTACTTTTTATCGACCAGTACATGAGTTTAAAGTGATTATTTTTTCGATGGTTCTAATAGCCTTTCGAAAAACTATACAGGCTTATTGGAAAAGGAAGCATGCTTTGTATGTAAATGTATTTTTAAATTTGCAGGTTTGAGACTTTCACTCGACAAGCATTCATTACAAATCAACCAGATAGATCTCTCTTCAATATTTGTGGAAATAAAAGTAAATCCATGTTGCAAAAATGTTCCCACACTACTCGCAGACCTCTTTTATTACTTGTGGAGGCCCGCGCCTATACCCGTTGACACCAGCGGGGTTAAATAGGGGGCCGCGACTCAGACTTCGGGCGCAGTAAGTCATTGGTGTTACTTTGTGGTTTGGGCTGAAAGAGAGATCTTGAGAGATTGTGTTTCTGCACAAAGAATGTACTTTCATACCTTTTGTTCACCTCCCTGGCCAGCAAAAAGCCCCTTCCACAAGAAAAGACAATCCTTTCCCAGTCGCCAAGCCTGTACAAAGGACCTGGCTGTCTGCTACTCAGCATAAATTGGTAGGTTATTACTGTCATGTTGAGACAACAGAGCGGTCTAAAGTCACAACAAGCAATGTTGCCACTGTGGTCAAACGAAGGAAAATATTAATTACTTTTTCTTTCAAATGACCTGCGACCCCCATTATTATTTACGGGACCCCCAGAAGGGTCACAACCTCTAGGTTGAGAAACCTTGGTCTAGTCTACTGCAAAAGTAGCGCCTTAAACCATGCGATCACCAAATCAGGTACAAAAATATATATTCCTGTGCCATATTTAGTTAATATTTTTATTTTTTAATACATGGGACTTTCATTTAGAAAACAAACATACTAAGCTGAAACCTAATATTGATTTTTTGAAATAAACTAAACTGAAACTATTGTTTTTATTTTGTTGACACACTTCTAGTGCCAGTAGTGTTAATTTGGGTCTGGGAATTCTAGATCCACACTCCTGATGTTGTACAAGAGTAAATAAAATAAACTCAAAAATAAAAGTTTAATTTACATTAATATATCAAACTAATTTGATTTTATAACCAACTTGTTAAAAGTCTTGCTACTATAATACAACTTGTACATGTCATATAAAAGGAGGTTTCTTACCAATTGATGCACAGTTTGGTCTGTTCTGCTTCAGAAACAACTTCAAGAAAATCTGATAGACATTTCTCATGACTGCTCTCAAAATTTGCTCTGAAAATAAATAAGGACAAGCAGGGACAAACTAGATGTATTTATCAACTTTAGGACAGTTCTTCGAGTAAGCTCATAATATCACAATCTTTATATGTTCCAGGGCTGGTAGCATCAGGTCAAAAGGCTTTCAGGAATCTGCTACACGAGTTGTGGTTCACTTTATATTCTCGCGGTAACCGCAAGGTAGGGTCGAGTGCCTTCGAGCATGTATTTCTTGGAGAGCTGAAACGAGGAGAAGTGTCTGGGATGCATAATTGGATTTACTTCAGCCATGAGGAGTCACTCAAACACGCCAACTACATGGGCTGGATCAAGAAACTCGATTTTGGAACTGTAAGTTAGTTATACCCTGTACTAATAGGGATCCCTGTGCGAACTCTACTGATAATATAGATTGCACGCACTACTCTACCCAGCCAGCTCTTTTTCAGAGTCCACCAGAGAAAGGGATGCATGTGCATATGGTTACCCCCATGAAAGATTGCACACACATATTATCATCCCTTAAGCTGTTGTTGAGAGTGGTATACAACCAGGTGACCCACAGCTCTGATCATCAGTCTGTAGCCGCATGTGCACCAACATTAACCTAGTTACTTGGATAGCAGTCTATATCTCTCCTCCCCTTCCACCTCAATGCACCACGTGTGTCCAGGTCTCTAACACTACCACCACATGTGTCAAGGTCCCTAACACTACCACCACATGTGTCAAGGTCCCTAACACTACCACCACATGTGTCAAGGTCCCTAACACTACCACCACATGTGTCAAGGTCCCTAATACTACCACCACATGTGCCAAGGTCCCTAACATTACCATCACATGTGTCAAGGTCCCTAACACCACCACCACATGTGCCAAGGTCTCTAACACCACCACCACATGTGCCAAGGTCTCTAACACCACCACCACATATGCCAAGGTACCTAAGGCTGTACTCACACCAAATGCAACATTTTCTTATAAAACAATTCTTTGCACTACATTGCATTTGGTGAGATATTTTGACCTGCAACTCCAACATATTTTTTTCTATTTCCTACCAGTTGTGAGATTTAAAAGAGATGATTACAATGTTTCCTTGGTTGTTTTTGCGCAGTTGCTATTGTGAAGTTATTGAAAGATATAGCAAGGTAAAAGGCCGTAGTATGGGGGTAGGGTGGGTTGGGGTTGGCTTTATTTATGATTCATACAATTTCAAAATTAAGGTACAAGTACAAATTATGGGGCTGTGTTACCATAAAAAGTACTTCAGAGAGCTTCTAGAGGTGTATTGAGGTCCCTATTATTGACACCTTACTGTTTCTCATGTGCTGAGGTCCCTATCATTTACACCTCACTGTGTCTCATGTGCTCAGGTCCCTATCATTTACACCTCACTGTGTCTCATATGCTGAGGTCCCTATAATTTACACCTCACTGTGTCTCATGGGTAAGGTGTCGGACTTCTGTGCTGGGGTTCCGATGTTCAATCCTCGGTCCCGGCACAGATTTATCTGATTACCAAACCCTTCCTTCACCTCTGACAAGACGTGTATTAATCACAACTTGTGAATGTGTGGAAAGCCAGGCTACACCGGGGTTCGGATCCCACATTGATGATGATGATGATGGTGATAATAATAATAATAATAATAATATTAATAATAACAACAACACAAGTGGGGCACAACCAAATCTAGCCATAGGTATAAATAGGGCATAAGGACATTCGATCATAAACATTTTATTGCACTATTTTAACAAGTCTATAATTATAATATGTAAATAGTGATTAAATTACTTCAAATCATTACAATTCACGAGTCATAAGGGGTAAAACTTGCTATTTTGTGGTTTTTACATGTCATTGTAAAGGTAAAGTAATTAGTGTATGAGGCTGAAATTTAGTCTAGCTAGACATGCATATGAATTGTACACAATGACATATTTATTATTATGTTATGTTATGTTAAGTGATTAAATAATGGTAAAATTTCATCATTTTTAATCTGATTTAAGTACTTTTCTTTACATACCCCGATATTTTGATTTTATATAATTTTGTAGAAAACAATGTTATTTAAAATTTGTTTGTTTTTTTAGTCTAACTCTACTAGTTAATTTTATGACTGACTTACAATTGACCATTACAAATATAAATTTGAACGGTCTTTTTCATGAAATTTCTTGTTTTGACCGTACCAAATACTCAGGGTGGTATGCAAGAACTTTAGTGAATGCTTAATGGGCCGATAGTGTGGTCACAATCTTCCACATTTTAACCTCTGTTGATGCGAGCAATCCCACGTTAGTGTCCAAGCGGCCCTTAGACTAGCAGGGTCGGGTTACTCTGACTAAAGACTCACCTGTCAAAGAGGTGGGGTGTGACGTGTGATTTGATATATTTGCGAAGACACAAAAGATGAGTTTATTTTGTTTGTTTTTCCTTCTATAGTCATTTGGAGCTTGAGAAATAATGATCGTATGAATATATGAGTCTCACTTGTCTTACTTGTTGTAAATTGAATATTAAAAAGTATATAAACAACGTGACAGTGCTGAAAATATATCTTATGTCAATTGAGTATTAGAGTTTTTCTAATATAGGACTTTTCTAAAGATTATATTAATTTTGCGTGTTTATTTAACATGGCTTGATTCAGATCACTTAAGTTGACTCCCCCACCCCCACCCCCTACAAAACTAAAATTTAAATATACCACTGTTTTGCACCCTAACCTCAGATACAGTACGATTGTTTGTTTGGGGAGTTAAAATGTTGATGTTTTTTATGCTATCCTAAGAGTTTTGCTTTGCACCATTTTGCACCCAAGTATGGTGGTTTGCACCTTAATAGTATTGCAAGGAAAAAATCAATTAAAAAAACAAGATCAGAATTAATTAATGGGCCAAGTTCAGCACATGACTTGCTTCCCCCAATAAAATTGTGTTTTTTCCTATGATAATATTAATGTATTGTTTGCACTTAAATATGAAGTTATGTACATTATTAGTTTAGCCAGAAAAATAATTAATTATAACACAAAGTTATAGTGTCTTATTATATTCACGGATTTCCAAAGCTTATAAATGTTTTTAGTTTCAAATTGTATTCACTAGCTTTTTTTTTATTTTATTTTACCTTTGATATTGTTTACTTGTGTCTTATATTTGAGTTTTAATGTCACCAAATTTGAAAATTAAATTATTGTCTTGTTGATGACATTTCTTTTTATATGGACAAGGCTAGTGACCTTTTCTGCCGGGTTTTACTATGTGAAATACTGATTGTATACCCAGCTTTTATCATTATTCAGCCACTTTAAATTTAAGTAGTTCTGGTAACATTTCTTATCACTATCATCTAATAAATGCGCAACTGTCGGTCTGATGTTTATTTTGCTCATGTGGTTAATGTAAGAACAGAACTACCCTAGTTGAGCTTCTTTCATGGAATGTATTCAAACTGGGCATCTTTAATAGTATAAAGCTTCAATTTTCCTATAAAAGTGTACTATATTATTATAAAAGTTTAATTACTTTATATACAATAAAGATGTGCATTATAAAACTTATTTTCATTGATATTTAGAGTAAACGTGTTATTTGTCTGTTATTTAAAAAAGATTACTCCTGTTGAAAGAGTTAGGTATCCCAGATATTATTGTTTTTGTAGCGTGATGTTTTAAGACTCTACCCTACCTATCTTCCCATTTTGGCTATTTTTAATTTTTTAGAAATTGCCAAGGTGTCAATATTGTCTGTTTGAATCTTTATGGGTTTTAAATAATTTTATTAGTCAACTCCTGATTTAGCAAAGGTGGATTTACCTGGTTGCTGCAGGGACCAGGATTTAAAAAAATTAGTATACTGTGAAGTGAAAAGCTTATGAAAATATTGCCTCCAGCCTGCTAGTCTGTTGTAAAATTAAAGTGGTTGTAAAAATTACCAATTGTGTTTGTGTCCGCGCATTGCTACTTTACCTCTCCCACTCCCTGTGAAATGGACTAGCCCACTTCTACTACCCTTCTCTCCAAGGTCACAGTTCTTTTTTCTTATATCTTTCT
This sequence comes from Timema bartmani, assembly GCA_902151455.1. Lineage (NCBI taxonomy): Eukaryota > Metazoa > Arthropoda > Insecta > Phasmatodea > Timematidae > Timema > Timema bartmani. The sequence goes on from CABFWB010004934.1 coordinate 35,435, forward strand.
CTCCAGTTCAATGCAGTGTTAGGGATATGCGATACTGGTAAAATATTGATATTTGAGTATGAAAAAAAATGGACAAGACGTTTATCATTATTTCCCAATATTGATACTTTCATTTAGCTATAGAAAAATAAAGGCAATAATAAGAAAAGATGAATAAATTTAATAAATGATCAGAAAAATAAAGGAAGTAAAAGGAGAAAAGTAGGTAAATTAAAATATTTCGATACTGGGTAAAAAGTACTGATTTTAGTAAAATATCAAAAGATTGATATCGATACTGTTATCGTATCATTCCTAGTGCTTGTTTAAGGCCAGTTTTCACATGTCATTTTCAATTAATCATTTCCAATGAATCATTGAAAATGAATACAAAATGAACGTCAGAACACTCATTTCATTAGTTCTATCATTATTTAAAGCTTTCACTAAAAGTGAAAAGGAGTTCTACTTTTGTTCATTTTTGAAAAATGAAAACAAAATGAACAGTGAGAACACATACAAGAATGAATTCATTCACTTTTCTTTAAATGTAAAGATTTATTTTAATTAAACGCTAAACTTTGACCACCACTTGCAACCTTCTATTGTTTTCAAGTTTCAACTCACGTTGACAAACCAGATAGTCTTTAACCAAATTTATGGCGCTTATTTAAAGACATTGTGTAGTAAGAGTTCTCAAAAATGGTGTTTAAGTAGCGCGACGAACAAACGCTAGTTGGTCAGTCACATCATGATCATCATGATTAATGAAACATGTGAACGAATTCCTTTCATTTTCATAAAAAATGAATCACTGAAAATGATACATGAGAACTACTGGTCGTAAAAGTGTAAGATATATTAAAACCATTGCGAACTCAAAACTTTATATCTAGATATGATCATACCTCAGGACTTTTTTTTTGTTTTGACCCTAGACTTCAAATTAAAGGTAGTTTACTGATGTGATTTTTTTTAATTCCATATTTTTCGAAAATGGCTCAAATGATTTTGATTAAAATAAATATATATGGACTCCCAAATAACACCATATATCTGTTTTTTCGGTAAAAATATCGTTGAGGGCTAGCTTACTGATGAGTGACTAGTGATTTTTTTCAAAAACTTGAAATATTTTAAAACGAGCTTTAACAATTTGGTTCGAAATTGGTATCTTGGGCCTTAGTCCTGATAATTGTGTTTGTGGTAAAAAGTTGTTTAAGGGTATTTTACTGATGATTGATTTTTCAATAATAGTCATTATGATAAATTGATGTATGATTGTGTTGTACCGTTTATTAATCAAGTACTTAATGTATTTGGTAGTTTTTGATGGGTTTTCAGATTTACGGTGGAAATTGATTTAATGGGACTTAGTAGTCCCCCCATTACCCCGCTAAATTGAGAGTTGACTATGTTGTTTTTCTAATATTTATTACAATATGGTAGGGATGAGGATGGCAGTTTTTTTTTAATAGGAAATGCACCTGAATGAGCGAGGAAAATCACATGTTAATTTCATAATGGTAAATTATTATTCACAATTTGTGTGGGCTATTTAATTTATACAGTACACATACAATAATTTAGATTGGTTAAAATGTTTTTTTAAATCAAGTAATACATTCGTCTAAAAAAACACACATAAACTCAAAATTGTATTTTTGGTATTTCCGCTTCTTTTTTTCTTCTTTCATTCCATTTAGGGCATACAAAAAATATGACCAATTTTTTCTTCAAGAAAATGTATATCATTAATTTCTCAACCTTTTTCCAAATAATTTTTAAACTTGTGTTTACCTTGCACTATAAAACATGCCTCCAATGACAAATTAAAGGAAATGCACCTGAATGAGCGAGGAAAATCACATGTTAATTTCATAATGGTAAATTATTATTCACAATTTGTGTGGGCTATTTAATTTATACAGTACACATACAATAATTTAGATTGGTTAAAATGTTTTTTTAAATCAAGTAATACATTCGTCTAAAAAAACACACATAAACTCAAAATTGTATTTTTGGTATTTCCGCTTCTTTTTTTCTTCTTTCATTCCATTTAGGGCATACAAAAAATATGACCAATTTTTTCTTCAAGAAAATGTATATCATTAATTTCTCAACCTTTTTCCAAATAATTTTTAAACTTGTGTTTACCTTGCACTATAAAACATGCCTCCAATGACAAATTATCACTCTTCATTTCTAAAATTTTCTTTAAAACAAAATTTAATGCCTCTATAATTATATTTATAATATCTATTAGGTGTCTGGAAAAATCAAAATTTCCTCTGGAAAACCAGGAAAACACAGGGAATTTTGTAATAAGAAAATAGTGGCAACCCTGTATTTCTACCACGGCCTCGCATATGACTGACTCAGATGAACTCTAACAATACTCTAGCGCCTTGTAACAAGCAAGCTTCAGCTGTAATTAAGTCCGCATGTGATGTTTTAGTGAGAATTATGTTCATTCATGTTGAAGACAAGGGTTTTGGTTTCACATCCCGTGACATCTTACCTCGAAAAGGGCGCTGCTGTAAACAATTTTAAGTTTTTCTGCACATGATATCAAAGTGAATCAATCTTGTTACAACTTTTTGATAGGGTTAAATATATTTTATTATTTTCCCATAATTTTCCCTGAACTGATTGGCAAGACGTTTGCTTTCTTATTCTTTCATGAGAGGTGAGTCAAGGTCGGCTGTAGGGGAGGAGGATGAGGCTAAAATAAATATAATTAAATTAATATTTTCTCATGTATAGTACCATAAAATTAAAATGGAAATTTTGTGAGAAGTTGGTCAGGGAACTTGGGAAAATAATCGGGGAAAAGTCATGGAGAATTTTTCTACATATATTGTAGGAACCCTGTAAAAAGATGAAAGGGTTATTTATGATGCCTCCAGGTAAGTAATAAGCCCATAACAAACGTATGTAAGTGGAGTGTATTATTATTTATTAAATAAATAGTAACCCCACACTTGTTGATTTGATATGGAACTAAATCTTACATTAAACTTCACCATATAGTTTTGGGTTGAATCACGGCTTTCAAAAATAACTAAGAATGAGATTTCAAGTGAGCAGGTTACTAGTGGCTCGATACACACACTTTTTGGATAACAAGGCCAATCTACAAGGCATTCAGAATCTGCTAATGTTGAATGTTCCAGGGTCACTCAACTAGTGGTTCATAATTTGCTAATGTTGGGTGTTATAGGGGCCATGCTACCAGTGGTTCATAATTTGTTAATGTTGGATGTTCCAGGGGCCATGCTACCAGTGGTTCATAATTTGCTATGTTGGATGTTCCAGGGGCATGCTACCAGTGATTCATAATTAGTTAATGTTGGATGTTAAAGGGTATAACCTACCAGTGGTTCATAAATATGAGTTTCACCTCAGTATATTCAGCCGTGTTACAATTTTCGTAGCTTGTAAACCAGATAAGAGAAACTCATGTTTTTATCCACGGGACCACTGGTGTAGGTGTTTGTTATTTTAATATTAACGAGAAGTTGGACTAGTAGATGTTTCAACTACAAATAATGCACCTTTAAGCATTTGGCACATAAACTATTAAGATTAAAGTTCTTAGTAATGCAAATATATTTTTATCCAAGCACATAGTTTATAAATCTAGTTTGCAATACAATAAATACGTTTCAACAAGCTTCATATGTAAATTATAAAAAATATGAATGCCTATGTAATTTTGTACACTCGAGTCCCAACTCCATGTGTTTAAAACCCTCCAGTGCAAAAAAAATACATAGCGGCAAGTTAAAAATAGAACATTGTAATTCTTGGTAAATGAAGGGAAGAGAAGCGGCATTTCCTTCTAGAGGCATTTACTTACAAACATGTGTTGAGTTCTAGCACAGTGCGTCCGAGTTGTCTGGTCACCGACACTTGCCTCCTTCTTGCCTCATTACCAAAACATTGCCTCATAAGGCCTTTCTCATTCTCAGAGAGGCTTTCTTATTGAATGGCCTTAAGTATGGGGGGTCAATACCGAGGATTCTAGAAATGTATATAAATTTAAGCTTCAAAAAATGAAATAACACTATTGATGGACTCCTCAAACTTGCCTTGAAATAAATTCTGTACTTTTTCTTCATTCCATTTCACTAAAATATCTTTTTGAGACTCATACACTGTTTTTTTCTGAATATCGCTTTTTATATGCAAGCAATGAACAAGTTTCCTCTTTTTGAAGAAATTATTTTTGTATGTGTATAAACAAAAGCAATTATTCACGGCCTCTGTAAAAGAAAGTGCAGTAGGTATTTAAATTATACTCAAACACAATTATATCCATAAATTAAGCCAGCTTTGACAGACAGCCGGTATCCAACTAAAAACATGTGACTGGGTCAGTAGATTGGACAAGTATAAACAAGTGCCATGATTATAAATATGTGACTGTCATGTGCATGAAAATGTGTACTATAGAATATGCTTGGCTTTCGTAGTCTTGGGCAGAGAATGACACCTAAGTGCTTTCAAAATATTTATAGGCAAAAAGTAAGTGGTAAACGTGCATTTTCAACACTGTAGATATTCGGAAGTTATCTATAAGTATGTTTATCAAGGGTGAAAACATGAACAATAATATTATTTTTCAACATTAAAATTTTAATATAAGATCTGTTACGTAATACTTTGATGTATCCCACTTTCCCCTGTGTAGCTCCATGTAACACCATGTAGCACCATGTAGACATTAGAACTTCCTATTCCCCCACACGTGGCTTATGGACGACCCCTATTCCCTGCTGTCTCACTAATAACTACCTGATTACTATTTACTGCTGTATCACTAATAACCACCTGATTACTATTTCCTGCTGTATCACTAATAACCACCTGATTACTATTTCCTGCTGTATCACTAATAACCACCTGATTACTATTTCCTGCTGTATCACTAATAACCACCTGATTACTATTTCCTGCTGTATCACTAATAACCACCTGATTACTATTTCCTGCTGTATCACTAATAACCACCTGATTACTATTTACTGCTGTATCACTAATAACCACCTGATTACTTACTACTTCCTACTGTCTCACTAATAACCACCTTATTACGCTAACACATCATTATATGTGTTTCAGAAAGGATCCATTTTGAAGCTGCAGCACAAGTGGGAAGGTGTTATAAAACCCGTGGGCTCCATGTTTGTTGGTACGAGCCCTGAGCTAGAAATGGCGTTGTACACTGTGTGTTTCTTGACTCGCCCCAATGAACGCTGCCGTCTAAGCATGGCTAACAAAGTGTTTCATATTAAGACCTTCACCTTCAATTATCGAGGAAAGAGTCTCATAGGAAGTGCTTTTCCCGAAATATGAGAGATAATGTATCTCTTTGAACCAGAATTATTAGCTGTTAAAATATAAAATAGTTTAGAACATTAGAACAGCATTTGAAGAGAATACCTTTGCTATTACTGAATGTGCTACAAGCACAGAATAATAGGTAGGCTTTGGGCACATTTAATTGGGGGGTTTTCTTGTTAAATTATGTTAAAACATCTTTTGTATAGTAGGGCTTTTATATTTTTAATAAAAGTACAAGTTTTTGTGATACATTGAATGGCAATGAGCTTTTCAATTACTGTACTAGCTAGAGCACTGTACTAGTTAGAGTAGAGTCGAGAAACAATACCTTCTCCCCTATAAGCACTGGTGTATCTATAGAAAATAGCACCCCTGTCCAAACATTTGACACCCATCTTTTAGATAACTTTACCATAAATCAGAATATCAGTCCATAAATACAATTCAATCTCATTAATCATCTAACTAACAAATTATGGCACCAGGCGAAAGTTCTAATTGCATCTTTCTTGCTTTCACTCATGCAAATTGGTCTATGATGTGACTAAAATATTTTTTTTTACTTGAGTTTCTTCTCTTTCTACACTTAGCAGAGCAAGTTCACAAAGTCTTCTTTGACCCATGGAGGCTCTAAAATATGAAATTATTAGTTTTAAATTACTGAATGGGTCTCACTGCTGGTGATGAGAACTGAATAACTATAGGAAGAACCATACTAAATAATGAATTCAGGTCTTGATATTTTCATGTATGCCTACCTTGATGGCAATATTCTGCAATACAAAATTTCTTCATATAGCTTCTGTCCATCATCAGAGCTGTACAATTTGCCCAAAGTTTCTGTTGGCATGGTAACACAGTCCCTTGATATTGAAAAATAAACCAGTCAATGACGTGAAAACAAGTGAACCTTCCATCAATTTCTCTGTGAATCCGTTTGAGTGTCTTCTTCACGACTATTTCCATTTCCTCCTTAGCTGTTAACCCATTGTCTCTCGAGTTCTCATCAGCGATCTGTTTCTTTCATCTCTGGTGTCTTTCAACTTCAATATTTCATTCTTGACAGAAACCAATTCCTTATTCGAGTGACTCACTGACCATCACTTCTTTTTTGTCATGAAAATGATCTTTTTCAAATCCAGGGAAGCATCATAGAAGTTCATGCTAGGATCTTGCAACCTCTTCTGAATAGGGTCAATGCGAATGAGTACTTTGTTCCAAAATCCTAACAAAGTCAGAAAATCCAATCTCCTATTAAACCAAGTTTTGTTCACTGAGTGGTTATTTGTTGGTAGGAACTGTTCCAGCATCCTTGTCGAACAATTCAGTTCACTAGGTTCATCTCGTCAATAAACTCAACACAACCGCCATCATCTTCCCCTCTTGTCATGTCCACTTCTCTTTGGCAGCCTCACTCTTAATCTCCTCACACTTGACTTGCACCTCAACTTGTGATGCATTTTTACTTGATCCATCTTTGGATTCTAACAAACGTGTAGCAAGTGCAGGTGATTCCATGAGACGGGATGAACAACGTGTGTTGGGATTTTCAAAGAAGGGCATGAAGAACTTGCTTGACTTCTTGGCTTCTTTTGCCTCCAACTCTCGCCTCTTCTGTTCTTCAGCTCAGCTGTCTTCCTTCTTTGTGATGAAACATATCATGGTCTTACTACACAATACTCTGAAATAAGTAAATGGCATTTTTAATAAGAACAATAGATTTTGCTCAAAATTCTCGACAACCTCCTTAATGTGCGTGGAAGAATGGTCTTACTGTCAGACTTTAATAGAAACTGCTCAGGGGTGCCCAGGGCAAGTGCCATAACCTCTATATGCACACCACTGCCTAAGAGTCGAATCCCTAAATTGTGGTTCATTAAATGATTGGCTTTTGTTAAGTAAAAAGTTAAGTTCAATATATAACTCGCTTCATTGGTCACATGGTCTCGGCCGCTAGCTACTCTCGCAGTAGACTTGACTGCCAATGACAGAGAGATCAAGGTTTGAATATCTGTCAGGTGTACTGAGGTTTTTTATTTTTCCAAAATAGTTTTCCATTTTCCCTCCATGCAAATGCAAGTACAATTCCTCTAAATATAACAACCTATCCCTAAAACTAATAACATAATTAGTACATAAGTGTATCACCCAAACAAGTGGTAAAATGCATTGGTAAAAAAAAAGCCAAAAACTGTAGCAAATTAACGTCAAATAAAGTGTTATAGGGATAGGAACAGAACAAATTATTACTAAAATTTATATTTAACTATATAGCCACTATTCGTCGGGGGAGATACATTTCCGGACTAAGGGAACTTTTATTGGTTCCCTCGATAGTTGAGAAGGTAATTGTTATAATGTATTTGGTACTTCCACATGCTCTGATGACTGTCTGCTTCTGAAAAAACATTTGTAGTTTTTATGTTGTTAATTCATATTCAAATATAAAAAAATTACCATAATTCTCATTTAAAGAGCCAAGTAAGTTTTGTGAAAGAAAAAAAAATTCCCGCATATTATAAATTCAAAAAGCTTCATTCACCTTTAAATATGTTTTGATGTCATTTTAGTGTGCTTAGTAAAAGGTTTGTAAAAACATGTTTTTAAAATGTCCTGACCAATAATTTTTTTAGTTATGATAAAATCAAATATAAAACTACAGCCCATTTTAAGGCACATCATTTAGATTATTTAACTTTGTGATAATAATATAAGTAACTATAAATAAAATTATGTGTTAATATTTCAATAATTTGATATAATATGTTATAGTAAATATGTTTGTACTAGCAAAAATAGTCTTCCATTAGCACTACAAACTATTGTCATAATAACCCTTTTACTAAGTTGGTGATTAACAACACTGCCACCTAAAAATAGAAATGTATTTTGACTCAGGAACATCCTCTTAAAGGTCCAACAATAGTAAGCAAGCATTGCCCTAGTATTGCTTTTTCATGCCACAAATATATTGGTGGAACCGTTTGTCGTGTTTGTCACTGACTTCCCCAGGACATGGTCTTGTAAGATTTTAAGAGATTATCCATTATTTCTTTGTAGTTGTCTGCCTGTTATGTTTCCCTAATAAATTCAGGCAAATACCCTTGGAAGACTCCCATGCAACATTTTCAGCTTTGTTCAACTGACCACCGCAGTTCTCTTATTTGAGGTCCTACAACGATTCCCTCTTTGATATTTGCATCACTGATCCTTGGCAATTTTTTTCTTACTTCTATCCATTGCTTTAACAAAGTTCTTTATAAGACCAAGCTTTATATGTAGTGGAGGTAGATACACTTTTTCCATATCAACAAGTGGTGTATCGACAACATTCTTCTTTCCTGGGGTTAGTGATGTTCACTCTGGTCACTGTTCCTGGCTGTAATGATCTCTCCGGTCTCTGATATCCCACTCACAAAGAAAACAGCAGTACTTAGTGAAACCAAGTTGAAGTCCAAGCAAAAGAGCAATGAGACTTTTAAGTCACCACAGACATTCCATTTATATTCTTCATTATTGATTTTTTCCATTAAAAGTTTCATGCTCCATATGTTTATTTCATATCTGCAGCATTAGCTAGTGGAACTGATGGAAACTTATTTCCATTGGAAGAATTGATAAATAAACCACCACTCCTCTATTTTGTACTTGTAACCAAGTTCTTCCAAACAGAATAAGCATAATTGCAAAAAAAAAAAGTTCATCTTCAAGGGAAATAAATACTTAGTTATTATGCCTTTCTCTAAAAATACATACTTTTCTTTCTTTAATCTTTCATCCCCAGTCTATCGAACCTATTTATTATTGACCTTTGTATCAAAAAGATAAATAGAATAATTCTCAATTATGTTAAAGACAATGACATGATTTATAAAGGACAAATACAGTGAAAAGCTTTCAATTCTAAGCATATAACCAAAACAGGTAGAAAGACACGGTGCTGATAAAATAAATGTAAATTCTAACTAAGCTAGGTAACTTTGATTTAGAATATTTTATTTCCACACACATTGTTAGATTGTTTTTAAATGTATATGTTCCTTTGTCAAGTTGTTTGGTTGGCCTGCTGTCAAACAAAATTATCTCTTCCAACTTTTGTGATCATTTTGTTGTTCTTTGTTTATTGTATCCTTTTTTCTAAAGTTTTTTCCACATACATTATTTGGTTAGATTATAATTCAAAAAATAGTTTATGTTTAAAGGCTTTAATTTGACCTATTTCTTGAGTATAACTATAAAATAAAGTTAACTAAGCATGTTATTAAAGTAATACAATAGAATTTTAGAAAATGTAGAACAAGTAAAAGCAAAAAAACGGACACTAATGTGGGTTTTTATATATTTTGTGCTTCATTTTATACAATTCCATTCCTCGATAAAAATTGGCAACCACTAATACTTTTAACGCTATTAATTTATTATTGTAACATTTATTATATATGTATTGTTATAATGTACTAAAATGTTTAGTTTGTCAGAATACAAATGCTTTTTTTATTATTTTGAGTGAAGATCGATGTTATTTTGATATAAATATAATAATTTTAAGGCGCATGACTCGAGTTGGGCTTAACCCGACAAATATAGGCCTACTATTATTTATATTGACAATGTGCATATTATTTTGTGATAATTGAAATACAAATTACATTTTGTTAGCAAGTAGAAAAGGATCAGCCATATTTGTAACATACTGAAGGACACTTACTGGACAGTAAGCGCTGACGCACAAAGAAGTCATCATAAGAGAACAGTGATACAGAGGGTGCTATATACACAGCATACATAATACTATAAGGTTTTGTTTACGAAGCTTAGTACACAACAGTAGACAAGGCTGAAGCTTGCTCCTATAAAACCATGGCCTACATTTTATTCAAACATTTTTTGATACCTGTTAACGGAAGAGTTATATTTCTATACAATAATAAAACAACGAATTTATCCTTTGTGATTTAATATAATGTATTTACTTTATTAATAAAAAGAATATTATATTTTAAATATTATGATTGTGGGTTTTCTTACCATCATGGAAATGAGGCCTTGGACCAATAAACCTTCAGAGACCTTTTTTTCTGCCCAATTTCTAAAGTTTGTCCATTTTGTCTTTATTATAACTCAGGAGGAAATGAAAAATGTAAAACTATCTTTCCTAAATGAGGGAACCAAAGACCAAACAATAAAAAGGATAAAATTAAAATAACAAATTACCAAAGAAATCATCATAGTTTCCTGCCACTGGCAGGGTCTGTCTCTAACATAAGTCTCTCCTCCCACCACCTTTCTTCCCCCACTCCTCTGCACAGCCTTTATCCATATGTCTCTGGGTCTTCCTCCTTGGAATCCTCCCCTCTTCCATACTCCTCACATGTCCATACCACCTCTATCCTATCTTGCAGGGGTTCCTCTCTCTCTCGCCCTTTCATTCCTTACCCTGTCCATCCTTGTCACTCCTATCCCAACCAAAGAAATAAACTTTGAAAAATAAATACAAAATGTAATATTTATAGAAGAAACCATCTGACACAAACAGTGTTGCTGTTTGATGACAGTATTGAGTTGACTCACGAGGTTATCAATAAATTCACCAGTTGAATTATTTCCCACACTAGTATTGGAGATGTGGATTAGCCTCTCTCTGCCTTACTTCCCCCCTTACCTCTAGACTCTAGGTAGTCATGTGTGGGTTAATTATCGTATGTTGATTATATGGATTGTATATACAGTTCAAATATGTTATGGCTTTGTTGTGTGCCATAGTCGTGTTAAGAATACATTAGCCGGGAGTTGGCTTTTCAATACATGGTAGTATACAACCCAGGGGGAAGATATAGGATGCCTGTGATACACTGAGTCAACTCTTTTTACCACAATTGTAGGAATCTTACCCCCTTTACCTGATGTAACACCATGTAGACATTAGCTCACCTCTCAAAAAGTTTTATGTGGTTTATGGATGACCCTTAAAATGTAACTTTTTACTTTCAGTTTAGCTTGCATTTTGTAATACTGCACTTAAGACTACAATTACTACTAAGAAAGGCTCAATATGTTTTCACAGCAAAGTAATGGTAACTTTTATCAGCTAATTGATGGATAAGTGAATTGAAGGTGTCATTTTAGTCTGCTCTGATTTACTAGTGGAAGGCAGGTCAGGGTTTGAGTCCCATCCAGGTGTATTGAGTGTTTTTTCCCTAAATGGCTTCCCACTTTCCCTCCCCAAAATACAAGTACAATTCCATGTAAGCCTCCTCATCCTTATCTCATAAGTGTAATTGAATGTAAATAGCCCAAAATTATTGAAAAACAGTATCAGAAAACAAAAACTTGTAATATTTATGGAATGATATTTTATTTCTGGTGGTTGAAATAATCCCTCTTCCTGTAGCTAACATCTTCCATTGGAGGTGCTACTATTGCCACATGTGTGCAGTCAATAGCACCAATGATTCCTGGGAACTCGTACATGCCATAAAAACAAACACATATAATTATATAATTAGAATTATTACAAATCCATAGGTAAACAAACGTTAATATTTCATTTTGAAGTATTTATATGTACAATGCTAAGGGTGTGCAAGGCTTCTAAACTTTGACTCGGCTTTGAAAATGTACCGTTCTCCACCTCCATTTCTAACAGCTAGAGGCCACAATAGCTTGGGAGAGGGGGGAAGAAATCTATAAGGAATTTAATATAACAAAAAATAGGAACATTTGCAAGTTTAAGAAAAATTTGAATTATTTATTCAAGGTAAAACAACAGAGGTAAATAAAAAATACATGGCCTCACAAGGCAAATTGGAGAGAGATGAAAAACTTGTAAATATGACAGAGACTGCACTTGCGCAGTACATTTAGAGAAATATTTCACAATCTCAAAGTAAATTATTTATTTATAGAAATTAGTCTGGAAGAGACCCATTAATTATCAAAAATCTTTAATATAATAGTAAAGAGCTTAAAGAGCCTCTTTTAAATGGTTAACAAAGTGCCTGAATCACTATTGTGAATTCCGACTAAACAAATTTAAATTTTAAGATTCAATTTCAATTTCAATTCTGATAAAAATAAAATACACAAAGGTTTAACTTACTGACATAGCTCAAACTTTTGTATGACTATTACTTCCACCACCTTTGAAGTAATTGAGAAGATTCTGAATTGTTAATATTTAACATTATAATAGAAAACAAAGCTATATTACAATAGAATAATGGTAATTTCTCACTAAAAACAAATCGCTAAAATGTTAAAGTTATAACTTATAAATCAACAAAAATTAATTACTTTTATAATTTCTCCAAAGAAAATGTGTGTACAAAATATTACTTATAAAAAGAAACATTACCAAATTTAAAGTCCAAACAATTATTGGTAATCACAAGTGCAATAACAATTTTATATTTAAACTAAATATTCCAAGCTAGAAAAACATTACCACTTCTAAAAATTAAAAAAAGACTCGCATCCAAGCGGCCAAGGGAAACATTAAGTGTTCCATAAAACAAATTTATTTTCAATAATAAATCTACTATTGAGAAATTACTGATGCCTACACCGAACGATTATAATCCCATAATTAACTTAGTGTTCAAACACCCAAACCCGTTAAAGGTCGTTTAAATATTAAATATTTAATAAAATATATAGAGTTTATATATTGCCATCCTGGAACGATTATGTCCAAGTCCAGACCAGGGTTTCTCGTGGAAGTGTCGGACTTATTAGTCAACCACGTTAGCTGAGCGCCAGCTTTAATATAGGTCTAGTTGATGGATAAAGTGGTGGGAGATATTCATATTAAAAATACAACGCCACGTTGCGAACATGTGCTAACAGCATGTGTCTCTTGTTAACAACTGTCAAAACTTGGTACATTCATCAAGTCACGTATACCGGACATCTGGAGAGTTGGCAGTTAAAACCTGGTACGTGCTCAAGTTATGTAGGCCTGAAACCTGGTGAGCTGGCCGTTAAAACTTGGTAAGTTCATCAAGTCATGTAGACCGGACACCTGGAGAGTTGGCAGTTAAAACCTGGCACATGCTCAAGTCACGTAGGCTGGACACCTGGTGAGCTGGCCGTTTAAGATTGTGAATGGTTTGTCTGTCGGCCGTCAGGGCCAATCAGCGCAGTCCTAGATTTTCCTATTGAAGTATCTTTTTTTGGCGCATTGTTCATAGCTTGTCTGTCTTCTCTTCCTTATAGAATTTGGTGAAAACTAGTCAGGTTATGGAACACGTGCTAAGCCAGAAGATACTATGTCTAAAATATGTGCTTTACTCACTCATTGTAAGTTTTGTAATCTTTGATATTGCAGGATGTCTATGAGTATCAACATTATTCGGAGTGGGTAGTATTAATTTAAACTAGCTAGTCTTGCTAGTGTTACTATAGCAGGATGTCTATATGTATTGGTTTATTTGGGGCAGGTAGTAACAATGTAGCATTAGCTAGTATCGCTAATGCTACAAAAATAATTACAAACTTTGCAATCACCTTCCTAACCTTAAATAACTTACTTGAAGGTGCAAAATGTAACGAAAAAAACATAAAAAATCAGAGTGGAGCGCATGAGTCTAATAGAGTAAAAATTATCTGAGAACAAATTATTTTTACTCAACCACTCGCAACCCACCTGGTTGCGGAAATTAAGAAAGGACAACTGTCATTCTCATTAGTTTACAGTAGAAGTAATGCATTTTTGTACCTTAGAATGTTCATAGATAGGAAAAGACAGGGATACCAAAATTAAAATAGATGATAAATGTGATGTTTATTTTCCAAGCACTCTTATTACAACAAATAATAATATTTTAAATCCTTCATTCAAGAAAGTGATATTTAAATACCGGTACATAAAAAAAGTATATGTTCAAGAAAAAATCCTAACTACGCCTAAGTTAAAATTCATGTTTTACTTTATTTTATAATTTAAGTTCCTCATGGTAACTATATAGACTATGCTTTAAAAGTTTGCATAATAAATTTGAAGTTATCTTCACACATATAATTGGAGGCTATAAATAATATGAATACACTAAACCAATATTAAGTCCGAAATAAATTAGTTGCCCAGTGGCCAACAACAATAATAGGTACTAACAATCAAAAAATTAAATCCTACTAATTTTAGAGAAACCCAAGCACAAACTCGAGACGCACTCCTTTTGCATAAACGAAGCTATATGGGCAAGATACATTCAAAATAAAAAATATGTCTCTCAAAAAGTCTCAAACATAACGAGAACTATTAAAGGTTTTCATAACTTTCTGCAACTTACTTTGACAAAAGAATATTGATTTAAGAACCTAAGCGGCAAATAATAAGTGCATGTAAAACTTGGCATAATGGCCTAAATCAAATAATATGACTAAGAGAATTAATAATTAGCAATCATTAAGTTTTAATTTGATTCATCCTAATCTTGTATTAATGTACAGTTTGTACTGAAGTTTATCTCCATATTAGAGTTTTTGCTAACTTATTTACCTTCAATCAAGATAAAGAAACTTTATAAGTATATTTCCATTTTAGAGTCTTTGGAAAACTATTCTCAAATAAGAAACATGAACATTCTTAAAGCATATTTCAACTTTAAAATCGTTGGCAAAATATTCTCTTTAAATATAACCAAATAACAAAGTGAAAGTTTAATAGTATAATTCCACATTAAAGTCTTTGGCGAAATAATCTCATTAAATATAATCTAACAAGAAAATGAAAGTTTAAGAGTCTATTTCGATATTAAAGTCTTTAGAAAAAATATAATAATTAAATACAATCAAACAAGAAAATGAAAGTTTAATGGTCTATTTCCACATTAAAGCCTTTGGAAAAATATTATCATAACCTATCAAGTCTTCAAACAAAGCATCTTAAGGTCATTCAACCATCAAAATTTTATTGCATTAGCTTAATAAGTGTATAAATATAAATTATAAATATTGAGTCAATGATTTCAAATCATTACGGTTCTCGAGTTATAAATAGTCAAACTTACTATTTTATCCATTTTTCTTACTCATTTTAAGGTAAAATAGTCAATGCATGGGGATTAAATTTATTCTAGCTAGACATGCATTTGAAGTGTATACAATGAAGTATTTACAATATTTTAAATAAAAATAGTTTTTGATTTATAAGCTTTTTAATAGTTGTAAAATTACATAATTTTTGATCTTATACAAGTACTTTTCGTGTTATACCCCGATACTTTGATTTTATATCATTTTGTAGTACATAATGTCGTTATTTCAAATTTGTTTGGTTTACTAGCCTAACTCTTTTATTTTACAATGGCCACCAAATTGACCAATGCAAATGTAAATTTGTTATGTCTATTTCCTGAAACTTCTTGCTTTGACTGTACCTAACAATAACACAGACTAACCAACCAAGGCAGGATCGGGCTACCCAGACTAATGACTCACCCTTAAGTGCTTTTTTTTTCCCCCAGCACTGCTTCTTACTACCTGAGTGCTGAGTTGTGACATTTGTTTTGTTTGTTTTCCCTTCCTCTAGTAATTTGGCACATGGATAATATTTTACTGTGTTAGTTTTGTACATTAAAATGCGTAATGATTTTAAGCCTATTGTTTATCTGAATATTACAATTAACTTCATGAATGTTTAGAAATATATGAGTTTCACTTTTATTACTGGTTGTAAATTGAACAATAAAAAGTATATAAAAAACTTAAAAGGGTTGAAAATATATCTAATGTCACATGAGTACTTCATTTCCTTAGGTATTTTCTAAAAAATAGCTTAATTGTGTGTGTTTATTGAACATGGCTAAGTCAACCCTAAAAAGCAATGTGCATTAAGACCAAGAAAACAAAACAAAAAGGCGAAATCAAGCAAGAATCGATATAAACTTGTAACATCGAGTTACAATAGGACCCGCTCCCATGTTAATCTTCACGCGTAACTCTCTATTTTGATTCATACTATCCGCTCCAAATAGTATTGTGACTAATAAAATTCCTACAATAGTACTCTTCTCTATTGTAGTTCTCGTAGTTTGGTACAATATAATAAACAATTCTGAAC
>CABFWB010004935.1:0-21037 GCA_902151455.1 Timema bartmani
TACACACTTACAATAAGTAAGCTATTTTTTGTCTACACTAGAAATTACTTAAAAATTATTTATATGGCTAAACAACGTTTTCCGGGTCAGCTAGTTGTAAATAAATGTTTTATATTATTTAATTGGGTTGGATCAGTGGCTTAGCGTGTGTTGCTAGCTCCCGGGGCAAGGCAAGTATTGCGCCCCCTAATCCATGGACCTTCAGCACTCCCCGAGTCCCTTCCACCAATGCAGTATTAATCCTCCTACCCCTTCACCCGCGCCCCCTTCCCAAACACATGTATTGTATTTTAAGAGAATAGTTATGTATTCAAAGTAAAATTAATCTAATGCTATTATACATACATCTATTTTAAATCGCCTCGTTTTAATGTATGTGATTTTTTCAATAACACTCTTGAAATATCTCTCAGTTGACAGTATTGCTAGGCTACTCAGTCTTCCTTGACTCGTTGTAGATCTCTGATACGTTTTGAGAAACTTCTTTCACAGCTGGAAGTTGAAACAATGCTGGTTTGACAGATTCTTAATGTCACAACAAAGTTAGTTAAAACCTCTTGCAGCTTCCAATTGTACAACCATCGAATCAAATCTAATGCTGTTCAGTTAGCAATCTGCTCATCAGGATTGCCATACCTATACAAGACAATGTGGGGGCGAAGGCGACATATTCCGGCGATCATAGCCACAGGAAAGCAAATCACTGGTGAAGCGTGTTCATCTGTATTGTACTTATTGTAATTTATGCCTTAAGTTTATCGATTGCTTCCAGTTGTTCTCTGCGTGTTTATTGTACTAAGGTCAAGCCAGTATTACAACTCTGATCACTAGGCATATTCTTACGTCCTCCAACTCTTCTCTCTCTATAAATGTTGTACGTTTTGTACATCTACAGAGTTTGCCTTTGACCCTAGACAGTCTCATCAATCCTGGCAAAACAGAGCCAATGGTTTCAAATTTTGCTCACAATGATCAAGCGTAGATTTGAGAATCATTCAATTCGGTTAGTAATGGGCACCAAAAATACAAGAATGAAAAAAAGGATAGGTCATGATGCAAATTAGCAGACTTACTGCATTACCCTTGGTTTGGGAGGTTTCTTCTGGCCCATATCTCAACACTTCCAAAGCGCCTGTTATTTCCTCAATGTGTTCAGAAAGTACGCTTACAGCTTCATGCTTTGAACTCAATCTTGTCTCACAAGATCGTTCTAAGTGAATTAGTACATGTTCCTTAAGAACATCCCACCTATAAGTGGAGCTTAAGAAGAATATGTTCACCTTTTCCACAGTACAAAAAAAAGTCATAGACTTTGTTCCAACACCAACTGCATGCACACCAGCAATATTGAGCATTTGGCTCTTACATGGCAAAAACACTGCTTTGTTATTCATATCTAGAATACGTTTCTGAACCCCGTTAATGTGTCCAGCCATAGTTTGTGGCATTGTCGGATTCTTGGCTGTAGCTTAAGACCATCTGCTTGCAACTTGTCACAAATCTGGTTTATAGTGATATCAGCTGATTTCTCATGTAACTGAATAGATAGAATATTCTAATATGCTGGATTTTAGATTATCATTTTGCACATATCGACTCACTTGGGACTCACTTGGAACTCACTTGGAAGATTGCTGTTCTAATGTGATAACCGAGAAGGTTTATGAACTCATTCTGGCTTTACGGAGAAATATAGGACACAACGTAGCCATCTTTCTGCTGAACTTTGTGAAGATGCTTATTAGCAATTGGGTCATATTTGGCAAGTAACTTGAAAGTTTTTAAGAGATTTCCACAGTTTTCATCTGTGTTTTGATCTTCTGAGTGGCCACGTAAGGATAGGGTTTGCCTGGCTAGATACAGCACACAATCAATTATTCTGACTAGGATTGCTTTCCATTTCGCAAATGGCCTCTATTGTGCAAGCTGGGCAGCAGCATCAATAATATCTTGTTTATGTAGCCGCATTCTAAATTATTTCCACATTATAGACACATTGACGTGATATGAACTACGCCCATGCTCTAGTAATCTGGGGTTTAGCTTTCTCCATGCATTCAATCCACTAATATTTCCAAATTAATTTTTCTCTTTGACCTTCTGAAAAAGCATGCAAGTAAAACAATATGCAGCACAGTTTAAAGGATAAAACACCCACCATGTTCTAAACATAGTCTCACCATTGTCCAGATTCTTGTAGAATCAATCCTTTGAAAGTGACCTGCCATCACTGTATTTTAGAAACATTGCATTCTTATTATGTAGTTCCACTGTTCCTCTCTTGACAAGTCTAGTTTTCAAAGCTTTATCCACAGTTTCAGGCTAATAACCTATATCAGTGAAAACTTTTAGGTCAATACTCTCTGGCAGAATATTTGGTCGAGCAGAAGTAAAAGCATCCTCAGGCAAAGCTGTTTCTGCTTCTAAAGTAGCAACAGGAATGTACACATTCACTGGATCGGGCTCATGAGGCTCCTGGGGTGCTGTTGGTGAGCCTGGTGTACTTTGAGAAGTGTTCACAAGAAACCTGTCCAGGCTTATCTTGTTCCTCCGGCTCTATCTTACTCCTCTTCCTGCTATGTGCACATGATTTTTTACTTCGCATCATGGCTGATATGTCATGTGTAGACGTGTAGTATTCTCCAAAAAAATAGAAAAAATCACTTTTATGCCTTGCTCCATTTTTACTTTTTACCACTCAACTCCTTCATTCAACTGTGCAGAATGTTCGAGTAGTGGGAGATATCCCGTGTGAGGAGGAGGGTGTGCTATTTTTGATTTGCAACAGGGCAATTGCCCTTGTGCCCCAACTACCAGTTCCCCCTTCCCCGTTGCGCTACTGTATGGATAGTTTAATAGAAAATGCGTTTTAGGGTTATGACAACTTAAATGAAGGGGTAGAGTTACAAATATGTAATATTAAAACCAACTAACATAATCTTCCTTGCACATTGCTGTGCAACCAAGCTTTAGAGTTTGAGTGTATTTGTTCAAATGTATTTTAAGTGTACCGTGGGGACAACTTATTCAAGGTTGTTTGGTGTGTTTTGATGTTGGTAGGAGTGTTTGGGTTCCTGAGTACAGGAAACAGCTCGGTCCCAGGTAACCACGGTCTGTGGGACGTTTTAGAAGCGCTACGGTGGGTGCGAAGGAATGCAGCAGCCCTGGGAGGTGACCCTGCTCGTGTCACCGTGTTCGGCCGCTTCACGGGGGCCATGATAGCTTCCTTGCTCCTCACCTCCCCATACATCAACCAACGAGATGCCACTGGGAGGCCAAGCCCTCTCGTAGCTAGAGTCATCTTACAGAGCGGCGCGGGCTTCGGGAACTACGTGTTGGACGAGGAACCAGCCAACCGCACAGACACTCTGGCACATCTGGCTGGCTGCGAGGGAACTCATCAGCAGGTGACAGTGGCGCAGCTAGAAATATACCTTGGGGGCATACTATCAAGGCATTGCCAGAATTAAATCTTGGAGAAAAGGGGGGTTTAGGGGGCACTAACCATCTGAATATTAAAATATATCAAAAGCCTATAGAATTATCTTTATGGTAGATCAGTGCAGCTATTGAAATAATATAAGTGCTGTAAACTACTGGGTTATTTTAAGTTTATGCTAGTTAAAATTTATAATAAAAATCATTCAAATCTCCTAAGCTCAAACACTACTGTTTATTATTCATGAATTAAGGCTGAATAAAATTTAAAACTTTCACAAAAAAGCTGTTTTATTTCGAACTTAAAACTATTTTGAAAACATTTGCTCTTTATAAACAGGCAATCAAAGTTTTTATATGTATATAAGATTCTCTAAATTACACAGAAAATAAACTCTATAGAATTTTTTCATCATAGAGATAGAAATTAACTATTATGGTTTGAAAGAATTATTAGTTCATCATCGGCTCCATGATACGTCTGAAGCCTTTAAGTCAATATTCCTCATTATGTTTTTTAACCAGATCTGGTCAGTTTGAATCCCAGTCAGATCAAAGTTATCTAGTATTTGTTTGGAAAGCCTTACAAACAATAGGACACTTAATCATAAGAATGGTGGCTAGTATCACTGAGCTTTTCGTGTACTTGTGTACGTTTATTTTGTTTGTTTTTTAAAAAGTAAAGAAAGGCAGTACGTATTAAAAATAAATCTAGCTATGGCCTTGTATTCGATGTATAAAAAATATTATTTTTGTGCTTTATTCAAGTGGGAATTTAAGGTAATTTTAAATGTGTACAGTGGCCTGGTCTTAAAATGTAGCCTGTTTTTTCGACTCATTTCATGTACTCAGTACTTCTGTATTGTACTCTACTGTACTGTATAATCTAGCTATACTGCATATGAATAATTATGTTTTTATTAAAATTATTTGGGTTATTGTGAAAGGGAGAGTGGTGGGGGGAGGGGCGAGCAAGTGGCCCATCTTGGGTGTGTCTGTTGGGGAACTTAAGGGTGTATGGCCAAATATCAATAATATAATAATTATATATATATATATATATATATATATANTGTTATCTTCATTGATCTCAATCTGGTCAGATATATTGTTTACAATGCACTATATCTCCTGATATAGGTTAGAGCTCGTTGTTATCTTCATTGATCTCAATCTGGTCAGATATATTGTTTACAATGCACTATATCTCCTGATATAGGTTAGAGCTCGTTGTTATCTTCATTGATCTCAATCTGGTCAGATATATTGTTTACAATGCACTATATCTCCTGATATAGGTTAGAGCTCGTTGTTATCTTCATTGATCTCAATCTGGTCAGATATATTGTTTACAATGCACTATATCTCCTGATATAGGTTAGAGCTCGTTGTTATCTTCATTGATCTCAATCTGGTCAGATATATTGTTTACAATGCACTATATCTCCTGATATAGGTTAGAGCTCGTTGTTATCTTCATTGATCTCAATCTGGTCAGATATAGTGTTTACAATACACTATATCTCCTGGTATAGGCAAGATAAATTTGTTATTTCATTGTTCTGTCTCAGTCTCGCTTTTTATGGCTCTGACAAATATGAAAGTGACAGAAGTATGAACATTACGTACTAGTAATAACATTCAATATACAACAAACCTCTGTGTGTCGCTTATAGGGACAGTTGGTGGGCTTAACAGACTAATGTTCAGTATCTTCTGGCTTGTTAAAGAAATAAACGGGAAACTACATCACCCCTATTTCCCTAGTAAAACTCTTTAGTGCTGCCTAGGCTTTACACCTGACTGGAGCTTTAGAGGATCCAACCAACCCTCGAGTTGAATAGCCTAACATACACACGTACACACATACATGCATACACACATAAATACACATATACACATACATAGACATATACATACATACAAATACACACATACATACAAATACACACATACATACATTACATTACATTACATTACACATATACATACATTACATTACATTACATTACATCACATTAATCTAGATTATAATGAATTATACAATATTCCTTTGTAAGAAATAGTCTTCGTACAGATTCAAATCTAATAATGAGTATTTCCTGCTTGGATATGAGTCAGCATTGGTTATTGCAGGGGATGGCTTGTATCAGTTGTCTGTGTTATTGAAGGTAGTGGCTTGTATCAGTTGTCTGTGTTATTGCAGGGGATGGCTTGTATCAGTGGTCTCTGTTATTGCAGGTGGTGGCTTGTATCAGTTGTCTGTGTTATTGCAGGTGCTGGCTTGTATCAGTTGTCTGTGTTATTGCAGGTGATGGATTGTATCAGTTGTCAGTGCTATTGTAGGTGATGGCTTGTATCAGTTGTCTGTGTTATTGCAGGTGATGGATTGTATCAGTTGTCTGTGCTATTGCAGGTGGTGGCTTGTATCAGTTGTCTCTGTTATTGCAGGTGATGGCTTGTATCAGTTGTCTCTGTTATTGCAGGTGATGGCTTGTATCAATTGTCTCTGTTATTGCAAGGTGATGGCTTGTATCAGTTGTCTGTGTTATTGCAGGTGATGGCTTGTATCATTTGTCTCTATTATTGCAGGTGATAGCTTGTATCAGTGGTCTCTGTTATTGCAGGTGATGGCTTGTATCAGTTGTCTCTGTTATTGCAGGTGATGGCTTGTATCAATAGTCTCTGTTATTGCAGGTGATGGCTTGTATCAGTTGTCTCTGTTATTGCAGGTGATGGCTTGTATCAGTTGTCTCAGTTATTGCAGGTGATGGCTTGTATCAATGGTCTCTGTTATTGCAGGCGATGGCTTGTATCAATTGTCTCTGTTATTTCAGGCGATGGCTTGTATCAATAGTCTCTGTTATTGCAGGTGATGGCTTGTATCAGTTGTCTGTGTTATTGCAGGTGATGGCTTGTATCAGTTGTCTCTGTTGTTGCAGGTGATGGCTTGTATCAGTTGTCTCTATTATTGCAGGTGATGGCTTGTCTACGAGCAGTGCCTTCAGGACGACTCGACCAGCTGTCATGGGAAGTGCCCCAACTATGGCGGCCCGTTGTGGATGGAATGCTAATCACCACAGACCCGCTACGGGCCATCAGACGAGCAGCCTATGATAGAGGGGTACAGATCATGATAGGAGAGACTGGAGGGGAGGGTTCGATCTGTCTGTTGCAACACTACTATCTCGAGACAGTGTTCTCTCGAGCAATCTTGGCCGACAATGTCACCAAGCGAGAGTTTGTGCAGCTGGTCCAGGAACATGTATATGATTACCTCAAGGTGAGCATGGATACATTCACAACTCTTACACAATGATCGATAATTATTACACAAATTCCTAAATTAAAGGTGATTAGAGTGGCATAGAGTGTATTGTATCAAAGTTATATTTATCAATAGGGAATTTAGGGGCGTTTTTAATGTAAATATCAAGTTGTCAGGTTTTTAAATTTGGCCTAAGCATCCAACACAGCTTTAGTACTTTGTATTATAGTTATAGTAGACTCTCGATTATCCGGGGTGGTAAAGGAAAAAAACTGACCCGTACAGAAAAGAACTTACTTATCTCCACCAAATAATTTGTAAAAAAAATTTAAACAAACAAATACGGATTCAATCCGTGAGAACCTGATGGCATTTTCACAACATGAAACTGTAAGATTATTTTTTATTTTTTTATTTTTATCCCCCGCCGCACTTTTCTCCCTTTCAAAATCTAGGACATTTTATGGCAAATACTTCCAATAGAAAACCAACTCAGGTACATTATAAATTTGTTCTGGTGCGCATTTCTTATTATCAACAAAATGTTTGAAGTGAAGTGTAAATTCCTCAGCTGCTGACGCATTCGAGCTAAGGGTTTTCACCTTCCAGTTCTAAACCTTTGTTAATAGCCCAGATAGTGTATACATCGGACGGGTGGTAAGACGCTGTGCTAAAAAATATATATCAGATGGTGCGTTGAAGTCTCCAGTTAATTAAACTGTTAAAAATTGCTTTCATTGTACTATCAGAAAAATCAGCAAATTCGATCAACATTTTTTTGCTTTTAAAATAGCACGCACTGTTTGCTCACCAACATTAAACTCATTCATCAACGGCTTCACTGACACTTTTTCATGTTTTGTAATTATTAAAAAATATATATATTGTAAGAAGAGAGAGTACTCTGAGGACCTGCTAAATGCTGATGCGACCACGGAGGTTGAGGGAGAGGACAAAGTGAGAACTAGACAGAAAAGTGTGAGCGACCTAACCCGAAGAGAGGTAGAAGTGGCAGTGAAAAGTATGAAGGAGATGATGCAGCGAGGGCGGAATTGCTGATAGCAGCAGGAGAGGGAGGGCTACAGTGGCAGTATAGAGTGATGCGAGCAAAATGGAATGAGAAGACTGTAAGAAGGGAATAATTGTACCCTTTTTCAAGAAAGGAGACAGGAAAAAGTGGGGGAGTTATAGGGGACTCACTTTGATGAGTCACTGTGCAAAGGTATTTGAAAAAATATTGGAGAAAAGAATTAGAAGAATAGTAGGAGTAGGAGGAGTGAGAGAAGAGCAATATGGCTTCAGACCAAGAAGGTCGACAGTGGATCTTATTTTTGCTGTGGGACAGCTGCAAGAGTGACACTATGAGTAAGGAAAAGACCTGCTTATGGTCTTCTTGGATATTTAAAAAGCTTATGACAGCATGTGCAGAGGAAGAGTATGGAAGGCGCTGGAGAAGAAAGGAGTGCAGGATGAGACCGTAAACAAGTGGGAGAGGAGAAGACAGATTGGTTTGAGTCAAAGAATGGTCTGAAACAAGATAGTACGCTCTCACCACTACTGTTCATTGTAGTGATGGACGAACTAATGAAGGAAGTGGTAGAAAGAATTGGGGAGGAAAAGAAGAAAGCAATGGTGTTTGCAGATGATCTGATGGTGTGGGGTAGTGAGGAGAAAGAAATACAGGAGCAGCTGGAGGTTTGGAAAGAAGTGGTGGAGTGGTATGTATTGAGGTCTAATGTAAGGAAGAGTGAGATGGTGATCAAGACAAAGATGACGGACAGGTATACAACTGGTGTGACAATGAGAGGGAGCAATTGAAGATAATAAAAAGTTTCAAGTACATGGGGATTATTGTAAAGGAAAGTGGAAGGAACAGGAGAGAAATAAGAGAGGAAGGCAAGCAGAGGCATTTTTTATATAAGTGTGAGAAGCCTGTTTTGGAGCAGAAATATGTCAGACAAGTGCAAGGGAGTGATATACAATGCCTATTACCCCCCAATACTGACGTACGCTGCAGAAACGTGGATAATGAAGGAACAGGATAAAAGCATAATACAGGCAAATGAAATGAGATTTCTGAGAAGCGGGATCGGTGTGACAAAATTTGACAGGATAAGAAATGAGAGAGAAGAAGAGAAGAATGGAGAGGGAAAGGATGTCTAGGAGGATGTTGGATATGGAAGTGGGGAGTAGGGGACCGAGAGGAAGACAAAGGGACAGATGACTGAATGGAGTAAAGAGGAGTGTGGAGGAGAGAGGAGAAGACTGGGTCAAGGTGGAGGGAGAGAGATGGTTGGTGGAAAGGAGGTGGTGGAGAGGCTTATGTTCCAAACAGACCCTGTCAGTGGCTGGAAGCTGTTCATGATGATGATGATGATGATGATGATGATGATGGACAACTCCTTTATGTTTAGATATGGACACTAAGGGTTTAAAAAAAGATGAAAAAAGCAGGGCCTTTGCCTTTTTTTAAATACTAAAACACAAACTGACAACACACGCGCGATTCACCCGCCAGCTCTAGATAGGTGCAATTAAATAATGATGAGTCATTATAGATGCCACTTCCGTTCGATGACGTGTTCT
Source organism: Timema bartmani (assembly GCA_902151455.1). NCBI lineage: Eukaryota > Metazoa > Arthropoda > Insecta > Phasmatodea > Timematidae > Timema > Timema bartmani. Next base: position 9,293 of record CABFWB010004935.1, read on the forward strand.
AAACTTGTTTTATGTAGCCTACATTTGCTGGACAGTTATATCGTATGGTATTTTGTCTAGTTGAACTATTATTAAATAATATTTTTAAATGTTGTTAAAAAATCACGTTTTTTTACTGCCCTTGTTAATCCGCAGTCCGGTTAATGCTACCTCAGATAATCGAGAGTATTCTGTATATTTTAATTTCTTTGAACTTTGATTAAGACTATTTGTGATCTTAGGAGAGAGAGAGGGGGGTAGATTACCCGCCCGCTCTCTTCCCCTTCCCATCGGGTGTACCACTAGTTGAATGTTATTGTTGGGGGTGGGGGGACTTAATTGTTATGTTTTAGCTAAGATCAAGTGACAATACTAACAGACTCAATTAAAAAGAACTAAAAAAATATATCTAGACAAGGTCAATGCTACTCTACCACTGAGCTTTACCAGAATCACCCAATGCTCAGAGCATTCTTAACTAATAGTTTAAGGCAGTGTGTGTGACCCTGAGCAAGGAATTATTCTTGGGTACCTCAATGGTAGAGCATGGTGCGCTAAGACAGTGTCATTTTTCAACTATATTTATTTGAGGATATACCCCCAGTGCACGGCTATATCGAGACCAAAGATAGTTTCCATCTATAAGGCTAACAGAGATTATAATTGTAAACTTCTTATGTTGGCTACAACACTTGAAAGTATCTTTGTAACAGAAGGCAATGAGCAATATCAAAAAATTAAGAATGTGTTTTTATATTTTTTTTAAAAGTGCGTAGCTGGCACAAGACACAATGGCGAGAACTATTCTCAAGACAATTCGATTGCAGGTACCTCATAAAATTGTACTGTGGGTACATCATTCTACGGTCGTTCTCGGAAACTTCCGCGCTAGTGTTGTGTTCTGTCGGGTTGAGTCGGCTTCTCGTCAGTGAGTGAATGAATAGTGTGTAATGTGATCTGTGGTCTGTCACGGACAATCAAACTGAAAGGTTGTGTGTGCGCTGAACTAAAGGCCAGTTCTCACGTGGCATTTTCAACGAATCATTGAAAATTAATACAAAATGAACGTCATAACACTCATTTAATTAGAATGAATCATTATTACCACCAAATTTTCTGACAGATTATTACCTAATTTTGTGAATGGTTTTCTATGTAATTGAATGACACATATGAGCAAATTTAATGTTCAAATCTAGTAACAAAATTTGTTGGGATAAATAAAACTCAAGTTGTGCAATCGGTCCAATATAGGCAGCTGGTTTCTTAACCACTGGGTTTCCTAAATTGGACCAATGGATTGGAATATAAATACTCAGAATTTTCCATGAAATTTCAATGTTATATTAAACATACAATACTATGAAACACAATTAAGTAAAATAGCAGTTGAAAGAGTTCAGAAATTACAACAATACCATAAATACCAGTTAAAAACACAATAAAGAAAATTTTAGCTAACATACACATTATATTCTATTCCAAATGAAATGTAGGACTGTTGACGCTTCTTTTAACCTTGTTCCTGTGGGTTTGGTAATTGCATGTAGATGTCACAATCGCCCACTACCGAAATATCAGGAACTGTTGGAAAGATGTAGGCGTTCTCAATTTTAGTTGACTTTCTCATCAAATAAATTTCTATGGCGCTGGCATTGTTTCTATCCTGAACAACCTGACCAACGTAATATACATATTTCCTTTTATAATCTTTCACACAAACTAGAACATAGTCGTTTTATTTCAGCTCACTACGATCAAAATCCTGAAAATCATCCGTGTCAACAAAATCATCACCATCCGAAGAATAAACACTTTCTACGAAATCTTCATAACTGTCATCGCTAGTATATAATTCCATTTGTTCTCCTTATTCTTGAAAACCGCTGCAGAATTCTTAAAAGCAAATAAAAATCTTCGTGATATCACCATCAACTTTTCATTTGATTTTGATTTTTGTTCCTCCAAACTCTCTTTGTAAGGAATTATTTTTAATGACTTGGGCATTCTTCTTCTTTTCAACCAGTTGCTGCCTGAGGTACTGGAGATACTTTAATCAAGGATTCAGAGAAACTTCTTAATAGGGGAGTAGGTACGTCATTGACATCAGATGCTTGCCTCAAAGCATCTGAAGGAGCAAAATCGTGATCTCGTAATACGTGACGATTGACAGGCCAGATACCAGTGGCTTTAAATGCATTTTCGACGGTGCTCACTGTGGCTGCTCTACCATATGCTTCCACAAGTAAGGCAACAACGTCATATTGGGTGATTGGTTCCCCATGTTCTGGCGTAAAAATGTTTCTTGTGCCTGTGTGTAGTACTATCCAAGTGGACGAAATAAGGCAACGTCAAGAGGATGCAAGCGGTGCGTTGTATGACTTGGCAAATGCAGCAAAATAATTCCACTATCCCGCGCAAATAGAAGTGCCTCTAGGTTCTTGCGTGTCCAATCAGAAGGAGCAGTACAGGTCTTCTCTTGAACAAATTACATCATTCTTGAAGTGGCGGAGCCACTTTATGAAGGGTTCTGATGTTATATACCCAGTATCTGAAGTCAATATTTCACTTTCTGCTGGTGCTCCTCTTTCTAACTCTGGTGCGTATCGCTTTCTTTTGAAAATGAACATGGGTGGGATGTATGAAGCAGCTGCACTGACACAACATACAACAGTTGTGTTCACTTCTCTCTCCCCGCTACTTGCTGCCCCAACTTCATGTTTTCCTTTGAGGCCGACTATCTTTTATGGCTTCTTTTGAACAGTCGTGAAACCACTTTCATCTACATTGTAGATTCTCGTGCCACTCAGTTTATGTTTATCTGCTAGCTGTTCTAAGAGATTAAAACATTCACTTAATCGTTCTTTGCTGAAACTATTCGTCCTGGCAAGTGATGTCGCTTCGAGCATCCTCAGCGACAGTTTTGGGTTCCTCTTCGATGAACTTATAAAACCACTTCTTTTCTGCCATGCCTTTTTTTCGTTAAAACAATGTCCAAGTTCATGTATTTTAGCGACCTCAAAAGCGAGATTTCTCACATATTTACTGTTAGTCCGAACATTATTTCTTCAAACTTGAAAATGCATGCCTCCAGTTCTTACTCCATTTCCTTGGTGAATACAGGTGGTCGACCGAAGGTTTTAACAAGGGCAGGTCCTTTGTTTTGCCCATTAATGTGTCGCTTCAATGTCGCTTTTGGAACACCATATCTTCTTGCTGCTTCATTCAGCCCAACGTTTGCTGAACGAACCGCATTCACATCCAAAGCCAAATCTGCTTCACCCCACAGTCCGTATTTGCCTCTTTTTGACATCTTCCTGCAACAAAGATAGTTGAAAAAAATTATAGACTACTTTGTGTTCATGGATTCTTAAATTGAACCAGTCCAGCAATGATGGTCCAATTTAGGAAACAACGCCATTTTGCAAACAATATTCAACCATAATTGAACATTTAAAGATAACTGTAAACAACTCATGACTAAAAATATAGACAAACAATCCAAAAATATAGGAAACGTATTAAAATAGCTCTTACCTGTGTTATATGCACGCAATTTCTTATTCAACAGCTACGAGATATTACATCATATGATAAAAATAATAGCAATCCATCTTCACAGGCTTCTTAGGCGCAACTAGCGAAGCTGAACTTATCAGCTTAGGGCCACGTCTATAGTACAATAATTTGACACCGGACTGTCAGCACTTTCATACTTCTTTGTATAATAAAGAGGTGGTCTAAATTAGGAGCCGGTCCAATACAAGCAACCTTCTCCTAGGCCTACCAGAAATACTGAATCCATTTTTCTTTGAATGTAAAGATTCCGTGAGATTATTTTTCTTTGAATGTAAAGATGTATTTAAATTCAACGTTACACTGCGACTACTTACAAACTTGTATTGGAGTTAATACTCAATAATTGTTTTTCCAGTTTCGACTCATGTTTACGTATGGAAACGCCAGACAGCCTGTAATGAAATATTTCTGTTAACGCGCTTATCTACGCTTCTTTTTATTTAATATACAGTATTTTCTAATTCGTGCGATAACTGCACACGTATTTTACAAACCACAGTTGACAGCCCACATTTATTTTAAACGGCACCATTCCTATCAATGAGCAGTCTCATCATGACCATCATGATCAATGAAACATGTGAACATATTCCTTTCATTTTCATTAAAAATTAATCATTAGAAATGATTAATTGAAAATGACACGTGAGAGCTCACCTGAATCTTAATTATGACACCAGTTTGTCAAAAGTGTAGGAGCTGTTTGAAAGAGTATAATAATAGTCCAGAATATTTTAGTTCCTGTGTCTGTTTAATGTACTCTACATAGGTACAGGATCCCTCTGTGATAGAAGCTGCAGTCCATGAATACCGGCCATGGCCAGATTCTAACGCAAGCTTTAGAGACCAGTTCCTACACTTCTGTGGAGCACTGTATACACGGGTCAAATCAGAACAACTAGCGCGCTGGTTGGCGAGAAGAGGAACCACTGTGTGGCGCTACGAGTTCTCTTATCGGCCGCAATGCTCTCCTCACCCCCGCTTCATGGGGCCAGCTCACGGTGACGAGGTATTGTTCGTGTTTGGACTTCTCGAGGAAGAAGCTACCGGCCTAGAGACACAGCTTGAGCAGCGAGTTCTCACTTCGTGGGCAAACTTTGCCAAGACTGGGTGAATAGAAAATGAAACTAGTGCTGGTTATTTTATTAGTTCAATTTACTATTGAAATTGCATTTTAATGACAAATTATTTAATATAAAATAATGCAATGAGAATTGATTTAAAAGGCTTTGCCTTTACCTGGAGAGAATTTGGAAAATCACATTTTTGTGAATAAAGAACTTTTTCAGGCACACTCCTAGCTCTGCACCTTCTTCTATTTGCCCGTTTAGTTATTTTAAGCATTTATTATTAATACTTTTTAGGAAAATTTAAATTATTCCCTAAATTTACAGTTTATAGTTCTGCAACAAACATTGTTGGGGCCTTCAACAATGTTTAAACTGTTACATGAAAAGGTTAACTTTAGAAAATGCTGAAATTGTGGGAGATTTACTTAATATTTGTTTTTTTTAACTAAGGACTTTTCATTTAAGAAAATTTTATGACAGTTGACAAACATTATTAAATTAAATTTAAAGGCGTAGATGCTATATCAGTGTTAATGGGAATAATGAGCCATTATCATGAGGGGCCAAAAACCATCTACTTGATAATATAGTTGCAAATTTTAAAAATTATTCCTAGGAAAAGTATGATGTATATAAAATATAAGACTATGTGCCTCGTCTGTCTGGACGCGTGGCTCGTTTGTTTATGAGTAGTGCTTTATATTCGCACGTGTTTTTATTATTAGTAATGAGAGAACTTTAAGGCAGGCGGTTGTGTTTTGTTTGGAACCTTGGCCCAAGTGTCAATGTCTTGTTTATGACTGTATGACTTGGAGCGGCTGAACAGTGTTCTGTAGTGTTACTTTTAGAAGTGTAGTGCGGTAGAATCTGACGTGAGAATAGAACATCCATGTGCAGCGATACGGCTCAGAGGATAGGTTTCAAATGAAGTTGTCAGTAGTGAGTTGTCTCATATCCCCCTTTCCTTGCTATCCATACAGTCCATGTGCAGTGATACGGCTCAGAGGATAGGTTTCAAATGCAGTTGTCAGTAGTAAGTTGTCTCATATCCCCCTTTCCTTGCTATCCATAAAGTCCATGTTCATCAAGCAGAGGCGCGGGCAACAATCACTGTTGTTGGTCACTGGTATTTACACATCCAGACGATCGGTTATTGTTGGCGCATATTTTAACTCTCCGTTCCAAGGATATTGTTCCAGGGGTCCCTGTTGCTTGTTTTGTGTGATTAGCTATCTGGTTTCAAGTGTTTAATCCTTTTATTTTAGTTATATATTTATTTCATTAGCATTTGATTCATACATTGTATTTGTGTTCTCTCGTTGACAAATCATCAGACATGATCTTGGAACGATTGTCGCTATAACTAAACGCTTAAGTATAATTTGTATGCCTAGTTCTGTTTGATTGGTATCCATGGTTAAATTTTTTCTCGATTGTTATCAATCTGTTTGTTCTTACTTGATCAAGATGGCATCTTTGCAGCTGGAAGCGAGAATCAAATTGATTACTGCGCGTATGGAGAGACTTTGCCAATTTGCAGTTAAGGTACTGAGTGATAATACAAAATTAGAATTATTTAAGGCTCATTGTTCTGATTTGTGTGAACTTAAAGAAGATTTTAGATTTTAATTATGTATATAGTTTATTAGGTTAACAGCCGTTCAGATTAAACTTCAATTTAATATTACAGCACATGAAATGCTGGTTGAAGCATTTGATATAAAATATTATGGGGTGAAAACAGTATATGACATCATTATTTATCCTGTGGCTGAGGCTGGGTCCTTTACTGAATCAGTAAAAAAGTAATTTTCTGCAAAGTTTGCCAAGCTGCAGCTCCCTACTTTTATTGACAGTATTACGGAATATAGAAAATAGCAAGTGTGATGGAAGAAGACCAATTTGGATTCAGAAAAGGAAAAGGAACCAGAGATGCCATCGATGTGCTGATAATGATCTCAGAGAGAGTTCTGGAAGTCAAGGAAGAAGTCTACAATGGTTTCATTGACTGGCAAAAGGCGTTCGATAGTGTGAAATGGAAGAAACTTGTGGAAATACTCAAGAATATTGGCATCAACTGGAGGGACAGAAGACTGATTGCAAACCTGTAACTGGGGCAGCGAGGGAAGGTGGAGGCTGAAAGATGGAGAGAACAATAGCGTAGAGATAGAAAGAGGAGTGAGGCAGGGATGCTGTTTATCACCCAGTCTGTTCAACTTGTATGTCGAGTGACTGGTCAGGGAAGCCTCAATTTCATGATAGGAGAACACGTCACCAACACAATAAAATATGCAGATGATCTAGCATTTCTGGCCAGAAATAAAGAAGATTGCAGGAAATTATGGACCAGAAAGTGAAGAAAGGTAGAAGCCATGGCATGGAAATCAACATTGAGAAGTCAAAAGGGATGGCGATTTCAAAAAATGAAGAGCTGCTGAAAATAAAAATTGGAAACCAGAAGTTGGAAAACATAGATCCGTTCAAGAACCTGTGAAATCTGCTGACAAAGGATGCCAACTGCACTAGAGAAATTAGGTTGAGGATCACCATGGCCAAGGAAGCTTTCAACAAGAATAGGTTACTGTTGACCAGCAAGTTGAGCTTGAGACTTAGGAAGCATCGCACTGTACGGGGCAGAAACTTGGACTCTTGGGAAGAAAGAAAAGAAATACTTGGTGAGCTTTTAAATGTGGCGCTGGAGAAGACTTGAGATGATCAGGTTGAGAGACAGGGTGACCAGTGAAGAAGTCCTAAGAAGAGTAGGTGAGAAGAGAACCATTTTAGATGTGATTCTTCGGCGCAAAACAAACGGGATCGGACACATCATCATGAGGAACTATCTTCTGCATGATGTAATAGAAGGAAAGGTTGCGGGAAAGAGGAGCTTAGGAAGAAGGATTCAAATACTAGATGACTTGAAGGAAAGAAGAAAATTCTGGGAGCTGAAGGAGGAGGCAGAGTACAGGGTGCATTGGCAATCTAAGTTCACTGACAAAAGGAATGGAATTAGAGGTAATACTCAAGCAACTATTCACACCAACAGGCGTGTTGTGTCTTACAAGCTATAGCTGTGTGGTTCTAATTGCCCTCAGCTCTTCACTGATGCTATCATCCCAATCATGAGGACCCTTAAGCTTTGAAGATGGTGGAGGTGAGATAATCAAGATACTTGGGTTGGAATGGAGCGCTGCCTCAGACAAGTTTTTTTATCCCATGTGTCTGCTTCAGATATTACGAAAACGAAGATGGCTATATTGTCTATCGTCACACGTATCTTGGACCCAGTGGATCGGACAGCTTAATTTTAATTGGGATGAACCGTTTCCACCTGAACTATATGAAATGTTGGAGTTCTTTATTTCAAAATATCCTTTTCTTACATACATCAAAGTAAACCGTTTCATTTTAACTAAGGTCATCACTGACAGTTAACCCACGGTTGTAGTGATGCATCCAATAAAGGATAGGTGGCTGTGGTCTATTTGCGGGTAACCACCTCTAAGGGAGATTCTCAAGTGTATAACATTATGGTCAAATAGCGGGTCGCTCCATTGACCTCCTAAGTCTTGATCTGTGTAGAGTTTATTTCCTTACCACTTTAATTGAAACTGTTCAAACTATCTCAGTGGAAAGGTTACCACTGACAGACATCTTTGCATGGACAGATTTCAATGTATCCTGTTATGGCTCAATACTTCACTTCACCTGTTGAAAACCATCATGACCAACAGAGTAGCACAAATACAAGGTACATTACAATCCAGACATTGTAGACATGTGCCTACTCAGTCAAAGCCCACTGACTGTGCTTCATGAGCACTCCTTTCCAAGGAATTGGCGGAACACCAGCTGTAGTGGCAAGGATGTTAATGGCTAAAACCCAATGCTGAAAGGTGGCCTAGCATATGAGACGGTTCCCCAGCTAGAATTACCAAAACGTAGGATTACAAGTGTTGTCACTTTAACTTCTGTAACTGAAACCACCTGGTCCACATAATACCGCCATCAGGTTCAGAAGAGAGAAAAGAATATCGGGAAGACATCAGCTTTAGAAGACAGAGAACTCGTCTTGATAAATGATGAAAATCTTTTTCTATTAAAGTGGCTCCTAGGAAGAATTGAAACCGTCCATCCTGGGATTGAAGGCATTATTAGTGTTGTACAAGTTCTTATCCGACAGGGGACGTTCAAACGTTCAGTGGTGTAGGTGTGTTCTTTACCAGTTTACTAGTTAAAAGCACGCATCACATGCCCATCAACTCTGGGATACAGTCGGCTAGAAATCTTGAATTTACATGAAAACGTGGATCATTCTTCATTTAACATTATCAGAGATAGCAAGTTAATATAAGTTCCTAATAGTGAACATTGTTGAAATATTAAATGGTATTTGTATAAAAAAAAACTGCATTGAAAAGGCCAAATTTGACTATTTTAGAAGGATTAACAGATGAACATTGTGAACAAATCTTCATTCTGTCATAATAAGTTATTAAAAGAAACTTTGTCGCTTTGTCCCCCATGGTCACCGCGGAAAATTTCGAGTAATCATTCAAGTATGAATGTATTGCACACGTCATGTCTGACACATCGTAGGTGTTTTATTTTCACTTTTACACACACAAATACATATGTAAGCCGGGAGCCGAGTTGGGCCTATTATGATGAACGCTCTTATGGTGTTATTTTGTACATAGGTCTGTTTTGTTGTTTTTCTTCGTTTTCCGCACTGAAAAATACATTACTTTTTGGCGGGTGGTATGTTTAGACATCTCTTTTTGTTGACTTTTACTGTCCCTTCTCCTTTCTCCACTCGATCCCATAAGGCAGCTTGTAAATAGTAATCAGCGTCGTTTGTTTGTTGTGAGTCTTGCTTGATATTCGCACGTGTTTTATTATTAGTATTGACAGAACTTTACTGCGAGTAGTTAATTGTCTGGTGTGTGGTGGGGCCTTGACCCGAGTTGTCAAGCTATGTTTATGAATGGAGATGCAAAATTGTGTTCAGTAGTGTTACGTTTCGCAGTGTAGTGCAGTGTAGTGTAGTGCTGTCAAACGTGATGGAATCATTCAAGTGCAGCGGTCAGTGGTAAGTCGTCTCAAATGACCTTTTCCTTGCTATCCATAAAGTCCATGTTCATTACGCAGAGGCGCGGGCAACAATCAGTATTGCTGTTCACTGGACTCTACACATCCAGATTATCAGTTATTGTTGGCGCACAACCACCATTGTTGTTAATTTTTTTCATACAAATGCAATTTTATCCTAACTAAATAAACACATAGTGTTGTTTTCACTGAAACACTGATGTTAAATAATTAAATGAAGGCAATTAAAGGAACAATATAAGAAAATAAAAATAACATGATTATGATATAATATGAACTAATGGTACTTGAAAAATTGTTTGACCCTCTGCAATAAAAAAAAGTACAAATAAAATGTACAGCTTTTAACAAACTCATTTTAAAGCTCTAATTTTAGCAAGTAGGCTTACAATTTTATAGTCAACTTGAAAATTCTTTACTTTTAATATCAAAACAAGCAAATTTTAATACTTTTTTAGGGACTACATTAAGATTAAGATAGTATCATGACTTTCAACTTTATAACAACACATTATACAATAGTGCTGTATGGCCAGACATTTTAGGTCAAATTCACGTGGGATCGAATTTTAAAAATGATAGTGAATTTCAAAATTGAATGCATGTTCTTTAAGAGCAATTTATCTGTAATTTAGAGTGTTTGGTTATTTTTGAGACAAATTAATGTTTATCTTCTAAAATCGGTTGGTTCTGTGAATTTTATATCGAGTGTTCTATTACAGGGACCCCAACATGAACAGCTCGCTGGCCTGGAAGCAATTCACTGACGGAGCCAAACACATTATGGTGTTCTCTGTACCTCACAACAGTATGAAAACTACAGACTTCCTGTCACGTGACTTAGACTTCTGGAACCTGATGGTGCCAGGGTTGTTGAGACACACACAAAGGGCATTATTGCACGGCCGAGCGACAGGACGCGATCATGGGTCTCGACCTGGTACCTGCTCCTCAGGGACATCTGTGGGCTTGATCATAATTACTCTTGTGCTATCCACAGCGTTACTACTTATCAGCTACTACTTGTGTCACAGCGTTCGTAACAGTAGCAAGGGACTGCTCACACAAGACCACACCGCGCAACATTGAACAGTCATAGTATTTAGGAATGAAAGAAATAGCCTAGCTGGTCAAACTGTTTTCATATTGAGTGACTTATCTTGTTACATTTGAGAATAGCAGTAAATTACTCAAGTAAATATCCACACAGATATATGTATAGCAATATAAGAGATGTATCATCTTGAACCGTTAAGACAGTATTTCTTTATAATCTTCTTTTCAGATAAGATATTATTATTATTATTATTATTGATAACGGATAGTATGCCATTCACAGGAATTTATTAAAATATATTGAAAAATGACACCTGGACACAGTAAGTGAACCTGGGACTTCTAGCTGTGCATAGGGGCTATGTCCAAGCACACCTGAATGTCTAAAAAAAAGGTGTATTTGCGTTTTAATTGATTTGAATGATAAACTCTTTGAGTTTTAAAAACACAAATTGTGTGTATTACTCACCAAACGTAATATTGAGTAATGTAGAATTTTCAGAATGGTGTAGAAATTAATGAACACACTGCCAGCAGGGGGCGGATAGTTATGATTTACCCAACCTCTGCACCTAGAACTTGGGGGCTTTGGGGGTGTCCAGAAAATGTTCGGACTATATATACACCTCTATAATCTATATACTATTACGAAGGTTTTTTGAATAGTAATTGTGTACTTGTTTTAACATTTTTTAAACTAGTCACTAACATTAAAAATATAAAAAATAAGCTTAGCCTGGACTCAAAGAAAATAGTTTTAAACATCCTCTAAAAAAAACCTACAGTTTTATCAAAACAATTACTAATTAGGTACTTTTAACTTCATTCCAAACCACGTGATAGTTTTCATCAGCTGTTTTTGACAAACACTTTGTTAGTCAACCTGTAGATTGCTTCTGGGCAAGGCCGTAGCCAGGGAGGGGTTTTGGGGGTTCAAACCCCCCCCCCCCCC
>CABFWB010004935.1:21118-37475 GCA_902151455.1 Timema bartmani
CCCGCGAAATTTTATGAACAAAATATATATGGCTTTATTTATGGTTCAAACAATATCAAAATTAAGATACAAATACAAATAAGGTAGCTGTGTTACCATAAAAAGCACTTCAGAGAGCTTCTAGAGGTGTTAAATATTTAGAAATTTTCCTATCCTTTGGCATTTTGGGGGTTATTTTACCATAAAAACCTTCACAGAGCTTCAAAAAGTGTTAATATGTAGACATTTTCCAAGCCTTCGGCAGTTAATGAGTTATTTTATCATGAAAAAAAAAACCCACTTCAGAGAGCTTCTAGAACTGTTTATTATTTAGAATTTTTTTCTAGCTTCCAGCAATTGGGGGATGTGCCCACCAAACCCCCCCTGAAATTATTGGCTGGCTACGGCCTTGCTTCTGGGAAGTAATTGAAGGTTAGGACAAGGAAAATGGCGATAGAAAAGGCTAGTATTATTAGCATTGGATTACGCTGTGGTTTGGGAGAATACTTGCTGGCCGCCTACAATTGTATGGGCACCAACTATCCAACCCACACATGCATATTATCAAAGGGAACCATTCCAACGTTGCCATTGATGTTACAAAATAGTTACTTTTAGATTGTGCATGTAATTCATTAAAAAAAAACAATACTGTTCAGCAATTGTATGTCTCCATTTAATCTAAAAGTAGTTATGAATAAATTTGATATTCACCATGACTTAAGTAAAAATGTAAAAGTAAAGAATATTTTCCTCAACCCCTGTGAAATTTGAGTCGAAAGGGGTCAATAACACCTGTTGAGTGCCGTATCATTCTTTAGGACAGGAAGATGAAGTTTGTAATTTGCATGTAAACTTTATTTATTTATAAAATGAAATATATAGGTTTGAAAGTTTTATTTTTGCTTGTTTGATGAATACCAATTAATTAATGTTATTTAAGGTCGAAATGTTGACTCTTTGCTCCCACCTCCACTAAGTTATATTTACGACCTTGGGCCATCTTACCCCAGGGGGTGTTCCATATTGTGCACACCCTCATGAATTGTACCGCTCACACCTTGCTAGGACCTTTGGGTTAGCGTGCCAATGCTTGAACACGGAGCCCTCCAGGATTCGTTCTGTGTTCAGGGTCATTTATCACTCGTAGTTTAGCGAATAGTCTGTGATGGACAGCGAGATTGTTGGCTACAGCCACTGGTGACTTGGGGCTGCGTTAGACATAGATAGTTCATGACTGGGAACTCCTGATTATGTTGGATTTTGAACCACTCATATTTTCCCAATAAAAAGTGTTTCCCCTTTTTATATAATGTAAGTATGTGACATAAAAACATTTTTTCTTATATTTTTTAATCTTTTTACCAAACATTCTTGTTAAATATTCATACAAATTCACAATGCGAGTAGGCTTGGTTTCACAATGTAATTTGTCGACAAGTCAAACTGTAAGTTTTTTGTAATAAAGCTGAATTCATCTATATACGATTCAGTATGTTTTTATTAAAATGCATAAAAGTATTAAGTGAAACTTTGTAGCATATAACATTAAAAAAAATCCCTATGGTTGGACTACACTATGGCTGTATCTTATAGGCTGTACCATAGTGGAATCATGGAAGGTAAGCTTTCTTTCTACCTTTGAGGATAAACGAAGTGTACATAATATTGTTTACGAAAGAAGGTAAAGATATTGGAGTTGTATTTGTTCCTTGCCTTTTTTCAAATATAAATAATATACATTTAAATAATTTAATTGGTTTTAATAAAAAAAGGTAGTGGATTAGTTTTTTGTGTAAATATAATTCAAAAACAAAGTGTCCTAGGAAAGATAGAATTGTAATAAAAAAAAGTGACATTAAAAAAGTTGCGAAAAGACCTAAAGACAAACGTAAGGGATAATGTATTTTATAATTTTAAAATTGGTTTTGAATTTTAGTATCTAAAACAATATTTTAGCACCTTGTGTTACCACCTGTTTGGTTTATACAGATATACTAATTACGCTGATGTGTTAATGGTGAGAAAGACTGAATTGAGAGGAAGTCTACCCCCATTTATATGGAGGGTGAGTGGAAAACCATCTAGGAAAAAACCCACCCACAATATATAGGACTGGGATTTAAAATCCGATCTTTCTGTCAAGGGCAGTCCAGTCTATTGCGAGAGTTATTCCTTAGACCATTTGTACCATTTTGAACTTGTTTCATTACAATAAAGGCTATCGAGTTATTGAAACATTATTTAAGATTACAGTTATTAAGTTATGCCCATTATCATCATGGCCTGGGTTCACTAAAACGTGCAAATCTTATATGGCCCAAATATAGAAGTGACGCAATTAGTATTTTAAAAGAGGGCATTACACATATTAGTCCATATGTGCACACCATTACACAAGAGGACCTTATGTACCATGCATGGTGGGTTGCATCTTGCCTCTTCCCAAATAACTATCTCACCTCCCCCCCAGCTGTCACCCCTCTTGCCCTCCTCCTCGCTACTACCAGAAATTTCCCCTGCTGTCAACCCTTGTCACCCAACCTGTTAAACCACCGGCATCCTTCTACCCTCCCTCCTCCAGTCAGGACCTGTCGACATGGTACTCCTTCGCCAGCGTACAACTTATCTCCTACCTTTCTCTCTCTCTCTCTCTCCCTGTAACATGGTCTACAGCATATGATGAAGGCTTTTCCTATATTGAGAGTTGATAAAGTTAAATTATCTGCTACATCATTTAAGCAAATGCTGGTGCATGATCTACCTTCTCATTTGGATTAAAGGTTTAGAGGAAGAATGGGCTTAGAGTAAAAATAGACTAACAACAATAAAATTATATAAAATTTACTCGAAAAAAATTATACGGTATTAGATTCATTTATTCATGAGCTATGGGAAGAGTCGAATACGAGCCATTTAATATAGGCCTTATATCCTTTTCATCTTGGGAACTTTTAAACAAGGTAAAGATCTGGATGCGATGTTTTCTTTAGCTTTTGAGTGTAGGATTATCCCAGGATAGGTTTGTCTTTAGATCTTCAAGTAGGAAATGTCTTTGATTCGTCTCAACAACTTAAAGTAACTTGAACAGTTCGATAACCAGTTCACCGTATATTCAATAGCAAAAACATCCTTATGCGTGTTGACGCAAAATTTATCGCCAACTTTAAACCGAGTCGTTGCTGGGTCGAAAATTGTAGAACGGGCATAAAAAGTTTGGAGAATTCTTATCCTTGACGTCGATAGGTCTCATCTTTATGTTTTAATGAACCGTAAGATAATATTAATTGGGTAATTAATCGATCATATCAATCCAGTGGTATGATCCTTTGGAGTTTAATCTTGTGCACATTTTATTATTCGGAGTTTGATTAAATCGTTTAACGACGCTAGCTTTTAACACTGTGTACCTACCCCACTCGCTGACCCCGTTTATTACTTGTGAACGCACCCATTGACACCGGTGGGTTTAAATAGGGTCTTTCTGCACATTTATTCAAAGCTTAACATGAGCCTGAGGTTGGTCCCGGGCATACAATCAAACGTTGAACTGAGACCTCGTCTCCACACCCACGCGAACGTACAATGCAAAACATCAAACAATCGGCGACTCGCACATACTCAGTCCCACCCGGGGTCGAGAAAATTCCCTCCATAAGTTTACACATCCGAGGGTTCGCAGCTTGCGAACTACGCGTGCATTCGTGGTCACGTGCCACCACCCTGACAAGGGATGACCCAACGTGCACTAACCGAGTACAAAACCAGTGTGTCTCAACGAGCCTCGAAACCAGAGTCCCTGGGCTCGTCGAGACCGTGCTCAGAAGGAACAAACGAGCAGCGCTGCGCACGCACACCAAAAGAAAAGAGACGAGGAAACTCGGCTCAGCTGCTGTATTTAAAACAATGGTTAATCCTTTTCCACTTCATAAGTAGCATTAAAGTTAACATTATACAACTCTTAACCGTTATCTTTCTTGAGATGACGAACCGCAGGGAAACCATTTGCATTCACCTCACAAATGACGTGCACTAAAGCAGTGATAACGTTCGTCGCAGTTTTAGTCTTAAAAGGGACGGCCCAAGAACGTCTAGGATAAACATCGATGACTGTAAGAAGATACGTGTGTGTGTTCCTTTGTTTGAACTTGAGTAAGGTATCATCTCGACCAGATCGGCCTGAAGCGGTTCATTTAATCCTCGTACACTAACATGTATTCTTGCAAAATGTCGTCGAGCAGGTCGATGTAGTTCGCATGAGATCTCTTCCTCGACAGACATGATTGTAAGATTAATAAGTAAGAGAATAAATGCTTTTTAGAATGACACCAGCTTCTCGTAGTTCTTCAATGATAGTAATATCTCATTCTCATATAAGGAATGGCCAGGTGTGCAAGAAGAGTGCAAGAGGCGTAACCGATCAACCAATTTATTCGGATCATCCCAATAAGTATAATTGACTCCTATTCCGCTGTCAATCTTGAACAAGCCTTCTCTCTCAAGTTTGGAAAACAAGGGTTTAATGATTGGCATATACGTTTGTGTGATACGAGACTTGATATGTATATGATGCGCATTCCTTAACCGATGAACACACATTCTTCTCTTCAAGCATCGTCTTGTAGAATTCAAGATACTTCTAGGTACTTACATCAACTCCTTTCTGAAGAGTAGTTTCAAAAGTTTTCAAGTGTAAGGTATCGTGATATTATTTAAAAGTAGAGTTATATCTTCCATGTTAAACATAATACGGGTTTTCCATTGAGTGATTATATTCTCATCATAACGCACACCGTAAGATTAATCCAAATGATCATAAGGTGTGTAAAGATAAGTCTCCAACATTTGAATGCTACGCTTATACCCGAGCGGAACATCAGCTCCTTTTTCCTCCTTTTGAACATACTGGTTCAGATCTTGTTTAGTGGTTTTTGTGATTGGTTTAAAGGTTTCTTGAGCGGCCTCAGCTTCATTAAATGCATCACGAAACTGCTTATACTTCCTCTGGATAATCTTACTAATTTTAATTAAACATATATATATATATATATAAAACTTTACTTAGACCTGATGGGTGGTAGAGGTTTCAACTATATTTGAATTTTAGAACTAGCAGAAAAGATTCTAAACATATTAATCTGTCCTTGACATGTGGGGATGACTATACTTTTAAGAGGCTAGGCATGGTTTTATTATTAATCATGAATTTGAAGAACATGGTTTTCCTAGTTAAACTTAGCCCTGTCAGAACAATACCTTTCGGGGTATCAGACAGTGATGCAATATTTTCCATGATGGAGAAAAACTATATATATATATATATATATTATCATATTTTGGAGGATGATTGTTAGGATAAAAATACTGTTTTAAATACAGCACCCTTGAGTTTTCTACCCATCTAATAGAACAAAACTTCATTGGGAAAAGAGATGATCCTGTTATTCTTTGATAGTCTGCACGTCTTGTTGGAAATTTTTTAAATAAATAATATAGTGAGCGCAAAAACTGGTTAGTAGTCCAACTAGAGTTAGCATGTGCCTTTTGTAAGCACCATGGACAATGTGTAAAGAACAAGTTCCAAATTCCAGTAACTCAGGATCATGTGGAGAATCTTCCTTCAAGTAACTTTTGAGATCACTTAAAAATGAGGTTTACATTGGGTACATCCATGTAAACTTTAAGCATTTTTTTAAAGATCCAAGCCCTCGTCTTTTAGTGCAGATATAAAGTTTATTAATATATCTTGAGCTGTTGCATGACCTAAAAAGCAAGATGTTAAATATCTTGTATGAATTTCAGTTTCATTCCAGAAGCGAACATCCATATGGGTCTTCTGAGCCACTGTATTTATGCTCTTATAAAATGAGCATTACTTAACCATATTCACAAGCTTGCTTTTGAAAAAAGGACCTAGTCCATACACGATGACATATCCAAGTTTATCTTTATGCATTTGATATTTCTGGGCAATATCACTATCGGAAAACATTACTTTAAAAAGATCACTACAAGCAGAAAAACTTCAAGCAGAAGAATGCGTCTTTACTTGATTAAGAGCCCATATTTCAGCACGAGAAACTTCATCTTTGACAAGGACGCTCTGAATAGAACAACTAGGTCTAGTTTCAGGTTTCAAAACTACTTCATGGCCGTTAGCCTTAAAATGTACATCTTCATGTAGGCTTAGAGATGACATTGCATTTTTGGCCACTTTTTGTAACTACAGCCAATCATTAAACACTGTATTGTCCAACCAATAATCTTTAAAAGAGGTTTTTCCTCCGAGTTTACTCATTTCTTCTTAAACACAAAGGTTACAAGATAAACAAGTGGGATCTGCAGAATACTTACACCAGGCCAAGCTTAAGAACGGTAGTTTTTCCTTTGGGCTGATAGAGCAGGGGAGGAGTAAAAGAGAGGGGAGGATGAAGTGAAGAACACAACAAATACTGTACTGTGCCATTGTCAGGCAGGTACACCAATAGTTTGAACTTTAGCAGTTATTAGTAACTCATCATTCATAATGTTTACTGCTGGAATAAAGTTTGGGGGGGGGGGAGTGTTAAGGGTGAGGGGGAGGGAGGGCTTAGTGGAGAGACTGAGAATAGAAAGGTCAGCAAGTGAGGCAAACATACCCCCTGCAAGGTCATCTACAAGGTCAACTAATTGTGTGGCAAACAAGATAGACCAGAGGGGGAGTAATTGAGGGGTGGTCAAAATAGAACTATCAATAGTCCAAATAATATCAGGGGTCTCAAAATGCTTAATCCAACAGTTCACTCAATGTAAAAAGGCTGAATATTTTTCCAGTAGCTGATTCAAAATTCCAGTATTTGCAGACACCCTGTTTTAGGGATTAGGAAGGCTATATTTAGATGAAGTGTAGCTGCATTTGCATGGAGGGAGATTAGAAAACAATTTTGGAAAAACCTCAGTACACCTGACAGATTTGAACCTTGACCTCCTTGTCATTGGCAGTCTAGTTTACTATGAGAGTAGCGCCTTAAACCATGTGGTCACCTAAGTGATTAAGATGACTATTGTAATAGTACAAAAATGTATACACAGGTAGTAGCATACTAGTTGATGTGGCTACACAAACCAGCAGCTCCTGTGTCTTATTTTATTTCAATATTGCATAATATTTTTACAACTCTCGTCATTAGTATAGTATGAGAAACGGTAAAAACTGTACATTTAAGTTAACACACTATTTATTTAACATTTGTTTGAAGGCATGATAAGACTTAAAGAAACACAATTATGTAGTAAAAGGCTCTACAAATAAATAGAGAACATAATTCATTACAGAGTATTTTAATATACATTAAAATATACAAATATATGAAAAATATACACTACAGGTTCCCAATTATTTATGAATGTTCGAAATCTCCAGTTTTCAAGGGATTCTCGATTGTTAAATATAACGTAAAAAACAAACAAAAAAATGATGGAATTATAGAACAAAAAAGCACAAGTAAAAACCAAAATAAAAACACTAACACATATTTACATACATTTCAATATTT
Source organism: Timema bartmani (assembly GCA_902151455.1). Classification (NCBI taxonomy): domain Eukaryota; kingdom Metazoa; phylum Arthropoda; class Insecta; order Phasmatodea; family Timematidae; genus Timema; species Timema bartmani. Next base: position 28,633 of record CABFWB010004935.1, read on the forward strand.
CGAGGCTATTATTGCATCTTCCTCAGGAAGTAGTTTTACTACTAATAAGGGGTCTGCGAAGGTTCGATAGTAACGATATCAATTAGAATTTTACATTATTCAATTTATTAACTCAAATAAAATTGATAAGGTTTAAATTAAGGCTGTTGAAAATCCCACAATGTGTCTAGAATATGTTATATTAGGAAGAATGTTAAATATGGTTGTATATTTTTAATAACATTAGATTGCTCTGAGGTAAATTAAATGCTTATTAATTATTACCAAATTGATCGAAAAATAAACCAGACTTTTTTTTTCTTCCAAAAACTGCCTTTATAAAAACTTTGCATAGCCTATAATCGTATGTTTGGTTAATAAATAACAAATGTGTTAGCTTTCAGGATTGAAGAAATATATTGTAATAGTTAATAATCACCATAAGAGATGGTGCTCTTTGCAGCTTAACTATGACAAGGTCAACAAATGTTCCATGAACAGACTTGGGTCCAAAACTAATCTAAAGTTTTTTTTTAATATTTACTTTTTTATCCAACATAATTTTAGCGTATTTAACTAGGATATGCTCGATTCGATTATTATTCGAAATTTGTGAATAATATTTGCTCCAATTCGTGATTCAAAACTCAAAAAACCTGCTTCACAGATCTCTACTACTAACACATATTTACACACACTTCAATATTTCGATGCTCTTATTGCATCTTCCTCAGGAAGTAGTTTTACTTAAGGCGATTGGCTCTTTTCATTTGGCGTGGAAATGCAGAGCCATGGGAGAAAACAGTTATCTTCAAGGATTTTTATTGTTTCACAATTTTCTTTCCGGTAATGATTTGTTCAAGAATAAAGGCATGTTGATTAAGTTATTCTTTTTATATACACACCTCCTCTATAATTATTTTAACAGTGATCAAATATTGATGAAATTGACAATTTTTCAATAGAAAACTGTCTGCTTCATAACAAAAAAAATTTGAAAATATAACAATTAATAAACATCGATAAATTATCTTAGAAGGGGTATTGAAAATGTTATCTTAAAACATTTCGCTCGTTCTTGAGAAAACTTATATTTCCCAAAGTATGAATTTTCCGCAAGACCTGTCCGGTAGCTAGCGCCATCTACAGTTTCCGTGGTCCAGCTGTTCTTGTTGGTACGGAAGGATACTTTGGTCAGTTGTGAAGCCACATCATACCTTTCACCCTCCCACCCACCATCCCACAAAATAGGTTTTAGAATTGCACTCGACAAGGCCAAGGGCCTTAAGATGCAATATCAGCACTAAAATATTCAAGTGTGTGTAAATATGTATTAGTAGTAAGACTACTTCCTGGGGAAGCATTAAGAGCATTGAAATATTGAAGTGTGTGTAAATATTAGGGATGTGCAAAGGTCACTTTTTAAAGGTGAAGCGAAGCAATAAAAAGAAAAGTCGAAGTTAGGATGTTTGTTGAAAAACTTCTGTGTGAAAAATGAACTTATAAATAGATAATTAAAGAGATAGAATATCATGGACTAAGCAAGGACTATAGCACAACTACGAGGTTTGTATATGTTACTATAACATGGTGCTACAACTTGGCTTTTATTTTTACAAAATAATGTTGGCAATACTGATTATAAGATATTTTCATTCTCCTCAGTGTTTTATCCATGCTTACATTATGGCTGTTATTTAATTACTAGTCCGTGTTAAAATACTGTTAAGTAACGGTTCTAAAACTACCATATCTTGAAATATTTAACATTTACTGAGCAATATCAAATCAGTTGATAGTTAATCACATTTTTATCCCTCCTTTGAAATTTTTCGAAGGTGTCAAAGTTGAAGCAAAGAATACTTGACCTTTGACCTCGACATTTAGGAGCTTAGCACATGCCTAGTAAATGTGTATTAGTAGTAAGACTACTTCCTTAAAGAGATGCAATAAGTGAATGGAAATTTTGAAGTGTGTGTGTATATGTGTTAGTATTTTTACTTTTATTTGTGATTTGTTTTTCTACAATTCTATTATTTTATTTATTTCATATTATTTTTGCGTAATGCACTTTATTTCACACACATTGATTGTTAAATATAAATAGATTTCTCATATGTAAGCTGCAGTTTTATTTTTTTTGATACTATATTTCTTTAATTTAAAAATAATGCAACTTGTGTTAGCAACCAAAAAATAAACATTCTATCTTAGCCACAGCTGAAATGTTTCGTGAAGGGTAAAATAATGTTTTTCAATGTTATTTGTATGATTTTTTTTTTCTTCTAACAAATCTAATGAATTAAATACTTGATATGAAAGCCCAACGCTTTTCTTCACAACCATAAATTAGTTGCAGATATATTATGAGTATAATGTAATAGGTGGACTAAAATAAAGTTTTCTATGTGGATGAGTTTAAGAATTCATTTTTTTTTTCCTTTTATAAAACACAACATACAGCTCAAGCACCAATTTACAACAACACGTGACTCTTCAAAATATAAGTGCCATGAAAAATGTCTTCCGTGAATCAATCAACTTATAAACCATTTTAAATTAAACATTGAGAAGAGGATAAAAGGACAATTTTTCTGGTAAGTGTGTAGGCCATGTCTTCCTATCCTCTTTCAAATTTTAGTTTATATAACCGTTTGGCGCCATTTCTTCTCTGAAACAGTTTTAAATGTAATTTTCCCAAAAAAATAATCTAGGTTATTTGCTATGAAAAAATTAATTTTAGTAAGAATTGTAAAAAGGTGAACAAAGCAAACACACATTTATAAAAATAAAACCATAGGGATAAAAACTCATTTTATTTAATGTCGTGAAAATTGTTAAGGAATTAAAAAAAAATTTGATCACAACACAAATCATGGACGGCCACGTTAAAATAAGCTACCAAAAGCTTACCCATTACTAGAACGTAAAAATCCCACATATTCAATTACTTTTGTGCAAACTCCGTCCCAACATATGGCATCTTGGTGGGGGGGTGGTGGGGGGGAAGAAAAAGACAGGGGAAACTTTGTACAAAATACAAATTTTTATAAAACAAGTGTTTAAAACACATCTCTTTAGTACTAAACTAATCAAGGGTCTCACGACTTGGGCAAATCATCTTTATAAAATACTACAAAATAAGAAATGAATAATATTTACATGCTATAACAAAAAATAAAACATGAATGCCTGACAACTCTATCACAATAAAGATTTATCTTCATAAATTTTCTTTAGTGTCTATTTTGGTCAATAATTTGTTTTTAAACTTGCAAAAATAGAAAAATTATGTACAAAACTAATATAAAGAACAAATGAAATACAAAATATTCACTTTACCGAAAAAAAGCTTTAATAAAACCATTTAATCCACTTAAGTTTATATTGACTTTACTAAAATATGTATGAATATTCTGAAGTAAAAATAGGAGAGGAGGTTTTGTTGGGCATTTTGATGTTTGCATCCTATTATTATCATACACAGCAAACTCACTTTATTTTAGAATGCAGCCAACTGAAATTAACTCAATAACATTCAAAATGTATGCTACTGTTACAGATAATAACAGCACACAATGTCAAATATGATTGTATTCACAGATAAAATGCTTGTTTCCATTTTGGACATTTCAGATCCATAACATATTATTATAAATGCTGGTCAGAAGTGGGATAAGTCATTGTACGGCTGTTTAGATCTGAAGAAGGTTTTTTTTTTTCCTTTTAATTAATATCTTTTTGCAAATATAAAGCACACTTATTAGATATGAACTCTGTCAATTTGAAGAGCACAGAAAGGCACTTACATAAGTGCAAGACTGCAGCCGTTAGATTTAAAAGAAAATCAACACACAAACATAATTCTTTCTTAGCGTTATGTTTCATAAAATGAGTTTTTCATTTTCCAAATACTGTACAGTTAAAGTCTTTCTTATTCTGTTCAACAGACTTTTACTTTCCATAATCATAGTTTAAGTACAAGGGAGGAATCTATATACTGTGATATGGCAGTCAAAGATATGGCCAACTTTTATTTAGTTATTTAAATATATAACACACTATGATCATGATAATAAATTTTCTTCTGCTAAGCATAATTAATGTAAATCTCTTTTGTTGCGCTTGGCACATTCTAACTATTCTTGTGATAGTTTCAATGTTGCTCACTAAACAATGTGTGGATGTACAAAACACTGTTGTTTTTTACAATCTGAGCCAGGAGAATGTTTTTACATCTTCACAGAAGATATACAATAAAGATATATATATTTCATTTATATATATGTAGATTATATTTGCGATGTAAAACATCTTTCAAATTAATTTTTTATCCATTTCCAATCAAATTAAAATAGTAACCACTAAACATATATATTTTAAAAACAAATGTAATTTCTTCTTTAAGCAATTAAAACTATAAGTTGCCAAATTTTAAATACATTATCTATTTTATTGTATTCATTCTCACTCTGGTTTTTTAAAACTTTTTACTAAAAGAGATCAAATAATTGCCATTTTCATCAAAACGTCAATAAAAATAAAATAGTTCTGCCCTTAATGATGGGTCAAACTAGACTTACTAACATTTATTAAACATTATAACCTTTATGTACAGTGATCAAAGGTTGCTGCATTAAAACAATTATTGCATCGTGTAAATCCAACACGACACAAAAGCGAAATAAATCACTAATGTATAGATTAATTTGATAAAAATAATTACTAATAAGATGCTTATACAGATAATATAAAACTAGATAGAGTTAAAAAATATTGATTACAAATAGTTTAAAAAAAAGCTTACACGGGTTACACTGTCGTGTAATTAAATACAATAAATGTATACTAAAAACTTCTGATGTACTCCTGAATTTTTTTTTGCAGCAAATGTATTCACAACCCTTTGTAAATTTTTGTTAAAGAAACTGCTTAACTATCTAACTGTCAAAAGCTAGTCAGTCTAAGTTGTACAGCAATGAGGGCAGAACATAGTACTTAACAATAATAATATTTATTCCTAACAAATATAAAATAATACTAGTTGTAAGGTGGAGGCACTGTTGGAGGGTGGAGGGGCAAGGGGCTGGGTTAGTCCTTCACCAGCCTGTAGATGTGATGCTGGGCCCCATGCTCAGACGTTGACACTTCAAACACATATGCCGTGCAAAGGAGAGTCTCCTGCGTCTCTCTGTTGGTCACCACCTGGACAGAACAAACAATTAGAAACTCCAATAGGGAATTTTTAGTCCACCAGAGAAATTTTCTTCTTCCAACAACTAAGTTGGCACTAGAGTAGCTGGTCTACCCTTTACTAGTTAAGATGCCATATAGTATATTATAAAAATTAGTGCTGTTCAGGATCCCGAACTTCGGAAATATGGTTATTCTCTAAATTCGAACAGGGAAAGCTGGACACTCGAAACTTCAGTCACTTATTTTGTAACTGCTTACAAAATAACATAACCACACTACCGTATTGACCCGAAAATAAGCCGCAATTTTTTCAAGGAAACAGCTCTCATAAAACTCTAATGCGGCCTATAGTCGCACTCTTAGATAATACACATTCAATTTTGTACCTATAGGATACGCATGTTGTTAAATTGATATATATCGAAGTTATAACCTACGCTTTTTAAAAATAGATGAACCTTGATTGTTGGCAAAATTATTTAAAAATAGATGAACCATGACAGTTGGCAAAGTTATTTATAAGTAGATGAAATATGACTATCTTATTTGTGTGTAGAATATTTGAGCCATAATGGCTGCTAAAATAAAATTAGTTTCTTTAACGCATTCTATCAGCAATATATTCTTTTGTTAAAGAGAGCTTAAATATTTTGACTTAGATTTTGCTTCAGTATGTTGGTCAACATTTATTCTTAGAATAATAATTTACTGCGTGTACTAAATTTGGAATTGTAACATGGCGGATCATGTCGAGAAAAAAGTGTGTTTTAACCAGGGAATTAGACGAAGTTATGATGCCAATTTTAAATTAGTGGTGATAAACTACACAGGAACTACGAGTAATAGGGAAGCGGGAATAAAATACAGAATTGATGAGAAGAACATATGTCAGTGGATTTTAGAAAAAAACAAACTTAAGAAAGTCATCTTAACGCGAAAAGCCTTTCGAGGACCCAAGTATGGGCGTAATCCCAAAATTGATGCACGTGTTCTTTCTTTTGTAAAGGAAAAGAGACGTAATGGATATACAATAAGTCGTGATGTAATCAGATTGAAGGAGCAAGAAATTGCAAGAGAGCAATAAGTGCCACAAAGGGAATTCAAGGCAAGCCTTGGGTGGTGCCAAAGATTCATGCGCAGAAGTGATCTGTCAGTAATACGAAGAACTTCTTTAGAACAAAAGTTGCCCACTGACTACGCTGAGAAGTTGGTGAAATATCAACGGTATGTAATTGGCCTTTGTAGACAGAATAACATTCTTCTTAGTCAGATTGGAAACGCTGATGAAACACCCGTGTATTTCGACATGCCAAGTAATACTTGCGTAGATGAAAATGGATCTAAATCCATTGTTGTGAAGACCACTGGCAATTAAAAATTGTGCATTACAGCTAAGTTAGCTGTAACTGCTGATGGTAGGAAGCTACCCTCATATGTAATTTTAAGAAGAAAAACCCTCCCGAAAGAAACCCTGCCCAGTAGAATCATTGTCAGATGCCAAGAGAAGGGGTGGATGACAGCAGAATTAATGTGCGAATGGCTAGCAATCGTTTGGAATAGAAGGCCTGTAGCTCTTCTAAAAAAAGCGGGCAAGTGCTTGAGGCATTCAAAGGGCATCTTACTTCAGATGTGAAAAATAAAGTCAAGGCAACAAATTCAGATCTTGTTGTATATCCAGGAGGTATAACTTCACAACTACAAGTCCTTGATGTGATTGTGAATAAACCCTTCAAGGACAATCTCCGAAGGGGGTATTTAGACTGTCTTTTATTAGGAGATCATCCCCTAACGCCCAGTGGCAAAATTAAGAAGCCTTTGTTGAACCTGCTTTGCAAGTGGATATTAACTGCTTGGGGAAGGATATCTGTTAAATCCATTGTCTATGGATTTAAGAAGTGCTGCTTATCCAATAAGATGGATGGCACAGAAGATGATATTTTATAGGTGGACCATGCTGAGGAGACCGATGAGAGTGAAGAAAGTGACACTGATGAGAGCAGTGATGAAGCATTTTTCGTTCCTCTCCAAGTGTCTCATTGTTAGCCAATTTTTTTCACTGATCACATTTTAAGTGTGTCATTATTTTTAATTTCCGAGTGATCTCATTTTTAGTATGAATAACTTACTTTTTTATTTCCAAGTGACATAATTTTAAGTGTAAATAGTGTGGGGTTTTTTTCTCTGAAAGGGATTTTATATATTTAAGTAACCTAATTTTAAGTGTAGGCACCTACCGGTAAATATTTTTTCTTTTCAAATTATTTAACACACAATGATCATAATTAAGTGGGAATATTGTTTTTTCTCTGAAAGTAGTTGAAAATTTAGGTTGCGTCCTATATTCGGGCCAATACGGTAGATATAATTTGAGGGAAATATCTATCTCTGACATCTATATCTTAACACAAAAAGAGGAAAAGAGAGAGGGTGGTTTGAGGACATGTTAGGGAATAAAGGATGGGGAGAAAGAATGTAGAAGATTGTTGGAGTTTGTGTGAGAAATAAAATTAAAGTGGCAAACAGCTGGTATAAGAAGGAAAGAGAAAGCCATAAAACCACTAGATACAGCTGGAACGGGGAGTAAAGGGCAGTGATTAGACTTCTTCCTCAAGGACAAAGAAATGAAAAGGAAGAGTGTTAACATCAAGGTAATACCAAATGTTTCCATTGATAGTGACCAAAGGTTGTTGGTGGCGGACATAAAGAAATGGGAATGTAGGAGAAAGATAGTGAGACAAGAAATGAATAATAAAGGTGTGGAGGCTAAGAAATGAAGACGAAAGAGAGATGTAGCTAAAAAAAGGCAAGAAACGGGAGCTGCAGAGGAGATATGTGGGAGGACAAGTGATAAAAGTAAGTGGAACAACAGGGTGAAGGACGCAGTAAACAAGAGGAATAAATCATTTAGAAGGAGTTTTAAGAATAGGAATTAGGAAACTAAAGAAAAAAGCGACAAGAAGCGAGGAAGGAAGTTGTTATATAGCCTAGTAAAAGACAGGAGGAGAGAGAAAAGTCAATAATTTAGACTGATGAAGAAAGAAGAAAAAACAATTAAGACAGGAGAAGAAGAAAGGGAACTATTTATGAGATGTTTTGAGAAGATGTTCAACCCGGAATAGGAAAGGAATGAGAGTGAATCAGAGGGGCAGAAAGAAATAGCAAAAGAGGAGGAAATGGGTCCCACACGGAAAGAGGTGGAAACATAGAAAAGCAACGGGCGCGGACAAAATGACTGAGGAAATGCTAAGAGCTGTAAGAGAAGCAGGAATACAATGGTTATATAGAGTGCTGAGAGTGCTATGGAAGGAGAACAAAGTACCAGAAGACTGGAAGAAGGGAGTAATAGTACTTGTTTTCAAAATAGAAGGGTGAGTACAAATTATAGGGGGATAATGTTGACATGCCACTGCACAAAAATATACAAGAAGATACTGGAAATAACAATAATAAAGAGAATTAAAAGAAGTTGGTGAGAGAAACAACATTGATTTCTGAAAAAGAGGTTTACAACAGACTTGATCTTTGCTATACGACAGCTGATAAAAAGAAGGTACGAATTTGGGAAGGCATATGATAGCGTGGATAAAATAAAGTTTGGAGAGCGAAGGAGGCCAAAGTGGAAAGTGGAGTTGAAATGAGAGTGAAAAGAATAATGAAGTGGTTCTAAA
>CABFWB010004935.1:40596-51810 GCA_902151455.1 Timema bartmani
CCCCCCCCCAACCCTCTTACAAATGTGGGTCATTTCATCTAAATTCAACCTTTCTCATCTCTAACTTATTAGTATAATTAGTACATAAATGTATAGCCCAAATGGGTAGTAAAATGCGGGCCTAAAATAAAATGTAAGAAAGTGAAGTCTCCACAAAGTTTAAAAGTCTTAAACTCGCATCATTGCTGTAAATAAAAGGTTCTATATTTAAATTAAAAAATCTAAGTATATAATCAATCAGCCTTAAAATTGTATATAATTTTAATTTTTTACCTAATTGATGACATAATGCATCAATGAAATGCTGCCCCCTAGGTAATTTCCCTGTGGTACTTGGGATAAAACTAGTTTGATATGCCTACTTTAGACAGCCAAAGGTGTGGAAATCACCATCATGAGTAGGGTTACCATTCGTCGTCTTTTGCCTAAGCACATCCTCTTTTTGAGACATAAAATGTGTGTCCGGGCAGATTTTTTAATAACGCAAAATTATCTGGATTTTTGACCAACAATGTTGCCAAGAAGAAAATAAATGGTATGGTGCACCACACAGACTTTCTCACTGCTTTATCCAAACTACACTTATAACTCATAAGATGTGTGAAACAAAATAATATATTGTTAGACATAAACATAATGGGATATAAAAGAACATCACATTTCATTAAAGAGCATACAGGAAATAATATATACTGTTACAAAAACATATTATTAGTTAGATGCATTTTCAACGCCCTATTTTCCAAATCTCAATTTTTTTTTAAATTGCCTTGACTCATAAAATATTGATTTTATAAAACATTCTTCCAAATTAAAGGTTTTAATTTTATTTTTTATAGTAGTCCAACCTTGCAATGATAAGTTATTTTATATCTGAAAGAGCTGCGAAGATATGATCAAAATTTGAAATTTTCACTAAGCTATCCTTAATGTTTGGGTTGGATGGATCGTTTCCAAAAATCCAGGAAATCTTATAAAAACCCTAGATAACAATTTTTAGCCTGATCGGTAAAACAGTTTCTGCTCTAGTCCCAATAACAGACAAGAGGGCACAGCAAAAAACACATTTTGGTTCAGGGTAGTAAAGCTTTGACATTTAATTACATTTTTGTGACATACACAATATTCTTTCTTCTAGGAGTTGCGAGAAAGTTAAATATCAGATCAGTGAAGAGATAATATTTAAGATTAAATTGGTTACATATTTGCTTAGTTTAAAAGTTATGTTGTCATCTGTAGTTAGACCTGACTATTTTCTAAAAAATACCAAAGCAAAAATTCAAATTTAGAGATGACTTCCAAAAAAGTATGTGTTTTTTGAGCGGTCAGTGAAAAAATAGAAAGAAGTTGTCTGCTGAATCTATGAAGTAAATTTTAACGGTGCAATATAATTTTAAGATGTCATGTGAACAATTTTATAATTAAAACAGTGGTATTCGTGAATTTTTGAAGAAAATTGTAACAAGTGAAAAATACTCATTCTTGGGCATAAATAATGTTTTTTCCTTCAATATTTGATGTGAATGTTTATTTTAGCAATTTTTTTACATTGTCTGTCCTGGTTTAGCTCCCCTTTCCTTCCGATTCCATATTCCTATAAAATCATAATATTTCTGTACCAATTTGAAAAAATGTCCTCTTTTTTGCTCTCAAATACACGGTAACCATGATCATCGGTAGTATGACATTGTCCAAAGCACGCCTAAACAATTATGACATTGACTAAGGAGCAATGTATTACTGACAGTGTCAACATCTTCATCATAATCATAATGGGGTGAGTCAATCATTATAACATTGACATGTCACTTACGGTGTCAGCATCTCGTTGCTGCTCCATGAAGGCAGAAAACTCCACTAGTCGTAGTTTGTGAGTGGCTATGGCTCGACCCTCCCAGGGCGGTGGGGGCGGAGCTTGGAGACTCATGTCACTCGATGACACAGCCGTCGCAGGCTTGCCAGAGTACGGGGGCTGAGAGAAGGGTTTCACACTGTGAAATGAAACAGCAACCAGCTGATCAGATACAAGCTTCTATTAAACACGTGAGTAGTGAGTATGTACATTGTTAGCCACATACAACCACCGGGATATTTTTTTTATAAAATATATGTGAAGCCATAAAAAAAGGCAGAAACAAAAAATTGAAATAAAGTAATTAATTATATTAAATTAGTATAAAAATCCATTAAATTAAAAAAAAAGGGATGTTTTAAATTATATACATAACATTGAGCCTACTGATGTGTTTCCCAACCCGAGCAGTGCACACACCCCTTAGGTTGGTGTCACCTGCCAGCAACATCTGGGAGATAATACATGTACTACTGAAGTTCTGAAAGTGCGATCATTTTCCACACTCAATTTCTAAGAGCAAGTAGGAAAGAACCTACAAACTTTGTCGCTAAGGTATCCTATATACCTTCCAAACCAACTTGGGACTAACAGCTTTACTTCCCCTTTGTTGGAAGTTTTGTTTTGGATTTTTACTACTTGGTAAAAATCCATCGACCTCAGCCTGCTTTTAACCTGCAAATATTGGTTTGTGGGCGAGCCCTTTATCCTAGAGCCTTTTATCCTAAACCGAGGCGGTTTGTTTTGGAATTAAATTGTAATAAATATTAGTATAATACAGTGGCGGTCAGTCCATCTAAGCATTGAAAGCACTACTTGCTTACTTTCAGGGAAATAATTCTTATTTCATTAAATACATTAAAATAATTGATTTTTTTTAAAAATCCCAAACATAATATAATTATTTTGGCAGCATCTTTATTTAAGTTTTTATTTTTCAAGTGTGTCTGTGGGATTGTTTTCTCCGCGAAGCCCACAGTAGCTTACTAAGAGCAATCTCAACCGTGCCTCTATGACCTTCAAATGACACAAGGGTAGAAAGAGAGAGAAAGAGTCTAAGGTACGGGCGCGTCCTCTATACGATCAGTAGAGGTAGAATAAAAGCAAAGTTTAAACTGCCTCTTGCTACCGTGGAATGAAATAATAACTGTAAATATCCACCTAGTACTCATTGTCAATGTTGGAGCTTGCGCAGTGTCAGTTATATGTTAGTTGTGTTAACTGGCGGGTCTCGTACGAGTCATAATTTGTTTTGCTAGTTTTTATATTTTATTTATCATATTATTTATTTAATTTAATATAAATTAATATTTTCATTATGTGTGTGGGTAACGAGGAATGTGTAGACTAGTTATTAAATTATTAGTGAAATATTTTTCAAGTTTTTAAGACTTTGCTTTTAAAAGTGAAATTGTTAAAACTGGTAGACCAACACCTGATCTTCTGCAAATTACTTTCAGTCATTTTTATAGTAAGTCTTAATCCATAAATTTAAGTAAATCTATTTTTGTAAAATGATTATTTTATTGCTCTACTCCCAAAATGGTAATCTTAAAATTAGTTTATGATTTATAGTTTATTTGTACTTAAATTATGCTTCCAAGAATTTAATGCAAACATTTTTTCAAGGCTCCGAGCCCACCAACCACCACTGGTATAATAAATAGTACAATTATTTACAAATATAACTTACTCTTGAGATGTTCCTGGTTGAAGACCCGGTTGCCAGAACTGAAAAGACATAAAACAACATATATAAAAAAATTAAATTATAGCGGACACTTATAGTTTAGCAAGGAGTAAAATTAAATTAAAGTCTTTGCTAAATACATTTGAATTATTTTTTTTGCACAAGAGATATAAATCAAGAATTTCCTCAATTTAATCAAAAACAACAAATTACTTCAAATCTCAAAACATCTTTTCTTATAAAGTTTTGTTATAAAAAGAGCTTTGCCCTCACCAAGAGCTTTATATTAACAAAGCACAGAACCCACTGTCAATTAACAAATATAAACACATTAAGCACATAAATATTAAACTATTGGTTCAAGTAATTTGACATTAATCGTCATCGACACAGCATATAAATGACTGTTTTTTTGAACAAAAGAATTGTATTTAACTCTAAACACATTTATTTTATCAGTCTGATTAAATTTACACAATATATAATATATCTCTCTATAAGGAAAACCTCTTTTCGCTTTATGAGGTAATTGTATTATATTTGGTTATTATATTTTGCTTTCGTCTTTTAGGAAGTTGCGTTGCGCGTTTCTCACTCCTCCCTGATGAGTTCCGATAGAATGAAACCTAGGTCGGGGGAATGGGCTGTGACGATCAATTTTCTTTAAGAAGCAACCATTACCTCTTTTTCCATTGGCAGCAATGTAAAGTGTGAACTGTGTTCTTCTTTTCATTGTAACTGCCATATTGTGTTCGTTCGTTTTATATGTTTCCATCCACCTTTCCTGTACCTTCTTTCAGATATAATAATATTTTAATAATCTTTTAATTGTAAAGTTGTGATATGTTCCAACGCTCTTTTCTCCATCTCTTGCCCAGACAGGCGGAAGTCTTCCTCAGAAGTGAAAAAACAAGGAAGGGACAATGGAATGGTGCATTACATGTGTAGTGGAGATTTCAAGAAGGTAAAATTTCTCTAAAGTACATCTCAGTGAATGGAACGCAACCCACACTCTCACTGAGATCTAATGAAGGTAACATGCTTAATCTGCCTTGGGCATTTCCTATTAACTGTTTTAATCTAAATAATGTGTGATATTGGGTCGGGTAATCACTTTGTTTAGTGCAGTAATGACATTAAATAAATAATTTTATCACAAGATTGATTTAAATTTAATAATAACTCACAGCCACATACCCGCAAATAAGATACAGAACATAGTAAATAACTAAATGATAAGACCCTGAATGCATGATCCCACATGACAGATCTGTACAAAACTTTATGAAAACCAACATTTATTCGAAACACAAAAATATAGTGGAATGAAGCTGTCTTTGTCAGGTACACACTAAGACTAACTAGCAGTGGTGTGTTCTCTAGGTATGTACAATGTATATATAAATCCTTAATTTGAGAACTTATATTTGTTCATAGTCCAAGAATATCGTATTTTAAGTATTTTTCCTCCAAAAGGCTCTACATATCACACAATGAACCCCAGGATCAGCTGCTTGAAAACAACAGGCCAAGCTAAAGAAGTTCCAATGACCTTGCCTAATGTCTATGGGGTTTACAACACTGCTCCTCGCTCTTCAAACATTGGCCAATAAACTCTGGATTTTACAACCCACGACCTGCTGAATACTTATTGCAAGCCAAGTAGTGTGCCAACTCTCAAAAAAGGGTTCAAGACCACAATGATTATTTATTACAATAATTTAGAATGGTTTAAGTAAAATTATATAAGATAGATAGATATTGAATAATGGTTATGCATTTTAGGCATATATATCTTTGTGTATTAGGCTAACATATTATTTACCACCCTTATAGGGTACAAACATGTGGTGTAACATAAGTGTGTGTGTGTATGTGTGAGGGGGTCAGGAGGGGGGGGGGGGGGAAGACCAAGGTGAAAATTTTGCTACCAGGAGGCATTTTTAAAAAAAATTTAAATTTAAAATNACCCAAGTGACAATATTGCTATCAAGCAGGCATTTTCAAAAACAGTTCAATTTAAAGATGGCTTTTCTAGAGAAGAGACAAAATCTACCTTCTAGTGTCACTAAACCTGCTTTCACAAAGCTAGGTTCAGCTAGTGTGCATGTGTCCTGCAAATTACAAAGAAAACGTCGAATTCCGAATTCAATGTTTTATTTTGTTCGTGAAAGTTTGCAAATTGTCTGGTTTTAAACAATCCTCAAATACAAATCGAAGTCTGATTGAAAATTAAAGGAGCATGGGACAGCTTCGCCATACAAGATAAGAATTTGATGTTATAGTTAAACTAATTTTATTTTAAAACTAATAACATATTTCCATTCTCATAATTTTTTGTATAACTGCTGACTTAGAATTAAAAAAACAACTATAACCTCAAGTTCTATACAACATTTATAGCCAACTTTATGTATATCTTTAGTTATTAATTTTGTAATTATAAATATTTATTAGTAAATTTGGCATATTTTATTTGTTTATCACAATGCCAATACATATATATTAATAATACTTTCATTAATAATCACTGTCTGATAACTCATTATCTTAATAAAATTAAATATTGTCAAATGTTCAATTATATATTTTATAATTCATACATTTTTAGCTTGTTTTCATTTTTCAAGTGTATTTATTGTACTTCAATATATAATTTATGTAATGTAACATCTCATTATCATAATCTTCAATCAACTATATATCGACAATAAACTCAACAATTAATATCTATGTCTCATCATCATCATGAACTGTTTCCAGGCTGTGGCCGGGTCTCTCTATTAAAATGCCTCCATCTCCCTCTGTCCTTCCACCATCACTCTCTTTCTCTCACTTGCGCAATTGCTGATATCTGTTCCTCCCATATCATCCTTGGTCTTATCTATTATTATTAATATCGCTCCTTCTTCAATTCCTAAGTTAGAATGTTTTCTAAAATGCCTGACCTTTTACTTAAATCTCTGATTATGTGGGTACTGTGACTATCTATAGTGTGTTGTGCTTTGTTATTTGATAACAACTTGAGTGAATGACAATAAAAGCTATTTTCCCATTTTTATGCGTTTTGTGTATAGTTCTGGTGTTCGTTAATGAAGTCAGAATATGTAAAAAAGGCTGTAAAGGTGGATATTCAAACAAAGATATGGATGGGTCGAAAAACAAAGAAAGGGGGGGTGCAAAATTTCCCAAAATAGCATACAGATAAGTGAAAACCATTAATGTTTAAGAACAAATGTTCTAGAGGCACCCCATTTTTAACATTTCCCGGGGAAGAGTCCCATGGTCGTCTTGGTCAATGGTGGTTAAAAGTCTTCGGCCCCCGAACCCTCCCTTGAAACTTTACTAAAAGTACAGCATACTGCACACCTATTGATTTTCTCAGAACATGCCACTACTAAATGGTTACAATGAACAACTCATATTGCTCAAAGAATGTTTAGTTTTTGTCTAGAAATACTCAGAGATTAACTCGACTACTGGTCATAGGCAGGTCGAGGTTCGAATCTTGGCTGGTCGCAATGGGGATGGTTTACCACTCCGATTTCCTCTCCACTCTAATGTGGTTGCAATTCCTATAAAATACCCTAATCATACTAATCTCTTAGATTAAGAGTTAAACACCATGATGTTAAACATACTACTACTACTAATAAATTTAGATCAGGTAAACTTTGTATTTGTCTAAATAATTGAATAATTTTAATGTCAGTAGTTGCTATTAGCAACTTCAAGCTATTAACATTAAATAAACATGATGATAATAAGAAACTACACCAGCATTTGCTTGCAGAGGGGAGGGGAAACTTCTTTTTGCAGCAAGCCAGAATAGAGTAAACAGATTTCTAGATTAGACTATCATTTTGTGACCAGCATTGCTAGTATTTTAAAATTCCATGACTTTTCCAGGTTTTCCAGAGACAATTTACAAATTTTCCAGTCACTATATATTCAAACATTGTTTTATTAAGACTTTAGCTTGATGTAATAATATTTTTATATACATTGGGCCTACAGACTCTGAGATTGCATCACTGTATGATGGGGTTAAAGGGTAATCAGCCTAAGGCAATAGGTTAGATTTCAGTGAGACATTAAAATACCTCCTTACATCTGTACAATTTAAAATTGTTGTCATTCTTTATCAGTTTGTTCATCCTATGAAGCAATCTAATTATCACGCACGTGTATAAACATGCCTCAGCTTAGGCTTAAGATACGCAATAGAGGGGGTGGAAAGACACCAACATTACCTGTTGACTTTGAGAATTAATTTTAGTACGCTCAACTGTATTAAAAGAGATTGGGTGTGTGTGTGTGTGTTAACTAGGGGGGAAAGAATGTTATTTTGACTATTGTAAATATAAGTAGCATATTTTTTTTAGTGAGTTTGTGAAATTCCAGAAATTTGATCAAATTCCATGATTTTTCCCTGACCAAGCAAATTCCCTGACTTCTCCCTGTTTTCCAGGTCGCTGGACACCCTGTTAGAAATACTTAAGAAAGCTGACTTAACCTCAACTACTTCAAAATAATGTAGGGTATGAGTGATGTATTATTATAAATATGAGTAAAATGACTGAACATTAAGAAGACTGTTGTTTTTTCCCCTACTAAATTATGGCAAACACAAGGCTCTGATGGACTGTTAATTGTTTCCAAATAGATCTATAGAGCAGTGGCTCCCAAACTTTTTCACCTGAACTTGGTAGATCATCAAATTTCCATCCCCACCACCACCCCCAATCAATGTTAAACTGGCAGCATAATGGTACAAAAAATATTGTTTTATTTTCATCGATTCTTGAATATTGGGTTTGATGATTGACAGAGCACAATGAAGATCACTTTCCACTTCAAGTCAATGAGAGTAAGAGATGAAGATTCGGTGGTATTGCATGTAGCCGCAATGGTGGCTGAGGGTCAGGGCGGAGAGGATAATTTGGGAGGAGATATGAGTCTTGCAAGTTAGAAAATAAGCATGTGCATGTGTACAAGCGCTTACAGCTGACTTGTCACCTAATAGGTGAATTATTAATAATGGTAGGCAGTTTTTCCAATATCGCAAAAAAAAAATTGAATACTTTGGAGAAGGGATTGAGATAAATCAAGTCCTCAATTCTTAGCTGATTTTTAACGTTATTTACTAATCGTCCCACCCAGATTTGGAACCACTGATCTAAAGTGACTTACTCCAGGATAGGAGGGTGATGCCAGTCCCAGGGAGGCCAACCCAACGGCCGCCTTGCTGTGGATTGCCGTCGCAGACACAATCTGCGCACTGGACATACTGGACATTGTCTGGAGAGCCTTCTCCTTCGCTGCATGGTCCTGTGTAGGAGACTAGGTCAGGTCAGACACAATCGTACACGAGTTCACAACTAAGTATTAGCTTGATTATCAATCATTTATACCAGAAGAAAGCTTACAGGTCTGCATGCACAATCAAATGGGAGGTAGGGGGAAACAAATTAAATGCACACACAAAATTATATTGATGTTTTTGTAGGTTGACTACCGTTTGAGATGTGATACGTAAAATTTTTACCTTAATTTTCTATAAATATTATTATTATTTTTATTATTATTATTATTAAACACCTGTTGAGGTTATATGCATGTGTACTAATTATGCTAATAAATAGGGATGAGGAAGGCTGAATTTAGATGAAGTGTACCCATAATTATGGGGAGGGAGAATGGAAAACCACTCTGGAAAGAACCTATCCAGTACACCCGACTGGGATTCTAACCCCGATCTCCCAGTCATTGGCAATCTAGTCTAATACAAGAGTGACGTCTTAAACCATACAGCCACAAAAGCAGTTGTTTGTGGTGGTGTTAGTGAAAAAACGAATGAATTAGAACCTTTGTAGACCTGCTATGTTCATACTTCAATATGTTTATCATCAATGAGTTAATTAAAATTATTTAAAGAATGGGGAGTATTTGCTAACAACATTTGTTCACATATCCCACCTTTTTATTATCAACCCCGTCATCTCTTTAACACTATTTTATGTATATATGTATAGTAGGCTTTAGGTGCCACCTCTAAAATTCAATCCTTCCACCACAATCCGACAAAGCGGAAAATTTTCTGACTCAAGATTTCCAGGAAAATGTTCATCTGTGCAGTGTTAATGCCATATGATGGCACAGTAATAAAGTAAGAACATGGCAGGAGAGACTTTTAAGAACATATATACAAATTTTGTTGTAGCCAACATTGATAGTGTTTTATTATATACATCTCTCAAAAGGGACAGCTACAGAACACACCATTTGGTGTATTTATATATCAAAATATTTATGAAAATGTCAGTTACTGTCCTTTCTAATTCTATCTGACAATTACAAACGTTAATAGATTACGTTCATATATTCATTACATAAAGCAATGGATCTTTTATAAATGTCAATAATGTACAACAATAGAGATGATGAAAATTAATTAGATTTTGTCAATGTTGTTCACATTTATTTTTGCTTTAAGTTTACCTTGCCCCAATAGAGCACAATACTAACATTGGTTTAGTCCATAAGATGGCAAAAATAATGTAACTTTTGAAAGATATTATAAATGCCAATAATATACAACTATAGTGTGCAGGGAAAAATAATCCTGGATATAAATATATATTGATTATATATTTATATATAAAATTACTTTGTGGAGGGGTAAAGCCTCAGGACCCAATATTTGTGGATTCAAACCCAGCTTGGGCCAACGAATGTTTATTAAACGATTAAAATATGTAGCACAACTTCTATTGGAAAGTAAGTAAAGCCGTCGGTCCCATGTCGATTGTGGTATGTAAAAGAACCTTGGAAGGTATATGAAAATACCTTTTCCAGAATAGTTAGTAGGTTGCTCTCGCATATAGAAATTATTGTATGCTGATATAATCAATCGGTTCACAAAGTGAATGATAAATATCTCAAATAAATAAAATTACTTGGGTTGCACTAAGTTTTACACAAATTCTGTAGTCAAATTTCCATAGGTGTAGTAATTTTACTAAGATATGAAAAAGTGTGGAAACATTTTAAAAACGCTTATAAAATCCCACAACTTTGCAACTTTATTTACCCTACCATAACCACTAAGATATATTCTAAGAGTTCAGAATATATTTTGAAACAGGTTAAAGTTTTGACTTCATTTCCAAGAATGCCTTAAGAGAATCTTTGAAGAGAATTAGTTACAATATCTGGCAAGCTCTTGTCACTATACTTACCCAATATGAATTGACAACTGATAGACTGTGTTACAAATCAAATCTAATATAATTATTTAAGTGAACATTCAGAAATAATAACATTTTACAAATATAAGAAATCTACACTACAAATGACTTCACACACAATAAGAAGAAGTTGATGTTAGTATGATATATCTGTGAGAGAATTATTATGGTTTAATTAATCTAACTTGGTTGAAAAATGACACCTGGAAAATAGAATTGAACCCAGAACCTTTGGTTTAACATGTCAATGCTCTACAAGTGAGTTATTTGGGATTTTTACTGTGCTTAGGGTCATGTTTCACTCATAGTTTAAGGCCATATGTACAGAAATATTTTTTTTCGCCATTCAAAAGAGTTTTCTTCTATGAAATGTTACACACCATAAATGTATTTTTATGTATTTTTTCTAACGAGCTATGAGG
>CABFWB010004936.1:0-12122 GCA_902151455.1 Timema bartmani
ATCCGAACCATGGTGGAGGCCTGGCATTCCTCACATTCACAAGTTGTGATTAATACACATCTTGTCAGAGGTGAAGGAAGTTCACCTATAAAAATTAGGGTACTCAGGAGCTTAAATATTATATGTTAATTGCTTCTTTTATTTGTCTTATTCCTTATCACTATCCTATTTTGTCTTTTTGTTCCCTGTTTTATGAAGTTGTGCTATACCAAGAGTTCAGATAGAACAAAACCTAGGTGGAGGGGTACAGTATGATTTTCATAGGACACTCATGTTGCCACAGTGGTAGGAAATATTAAAATTTAATTTCAATTCATAGGCCATTTAAAGAGAAATTATGCAGTTGTTTCTTATTCATAAGGAAATGTTATTGACTTTCAATTGACGTTGGTGGGCTTCCTATAAAATCAAAATTTATCAATCAATTTTCTCTAAGAAGCAACCACTCCCTCTTTTTTTCAGTGTGAACTGGCCTATCCTTTGTCCATTAGTAGCATTGTAAAGTGTTAACTCTGTTTTTCCTTCTTAAAATAGTAAAAGTCAAAATCATATTCCTGACCCTTTTTTCTGCACCTTCTTACATATATAATATTATAAACTGTAGCTCAAAGAGTCAATAGAGGTTTTCCTTAATTAGTTATGCCTAAAGTATTGTTGATTTTAATCTATTGCGAGTTGCTCTATTGTCATTAATATATTCTTACAAGAAGATTTCATTGATTAAAAGGCTTGCATTCCGTGTAAGGAGGAAAAACAAAAAATGAAGCTAACTTAATCAAAGTATTTTTGCAAATAATAATAATTTTCCCCACAACACCTTTTGGTGATGTAGGTGATGGGATTTTTTATTTTGGTCATCTTCAAAGCATATAACTGTCGTATTGAATGCATTTAAAGAAAATTTAACCATCAGAGCTACACATCCTGTAGGCAGAGATTCATTCGCCAAGATATACAGTAAGCTTGGATTCATTCCCCAACATATTCTGTATCCTGAGATTAAATCTCCAAGGTATCCTATTTGGCTGAGATTCAATCCCCAGGTTATATAGCAGGTAGATAATAAATCCCCATCCAGATGCACATTGTAGCTTAGGATCCTCTTTCTTGATAGAAACTGGCTCATTCTCTTGAATTTCACCCTCTTCATATTGTTACCTAATTAGTTTAAATTAACACACACCGGCACCAAAGCATATCCAAGTAATTTTAAAAAGCTTAAAAGTCAGCAACTTTTTTTGCACCGCACCTTATTACCCGTCCAGGATATCGGCATAAATGCACTACTAGTCTATCACGGAGAAGTAAAATTTATAAGAAGTGTACTTGCATTTGTATGACTTGAGCATAGGAAACTATGAATAAACACCTTTCTACGCCCACTGGGATTCAAACCCCCACCTGTGAAATAGACAAGATGAGACTGGCACATGCCCATCATTGAGGAGCTGACCATATAATAATCTAAACTATTTTTTTAATCAAATTTAGAAATGAAACTTATTTTAAAATTCAATAACTTCTTGGTGTTTTTATTTGGTTGTTGAAATCCTTCTATTTGTGTTCTTACATCCCAATAGCGATGGGTTCCATCATTTCACTCTGGAGCACTATGATAAACTAGATTATCTTTATCCACTGTTAGTCAAACACTTTAGCTCAGTCTGCTCAGCTCAGCGTGTCTGTCTACTGAACTAAAGGTCCTGGATTTGATTCTTGGAATGGCCAAAAAAGCTATCAATGGTGAAATGTAGATTTCCTGTTTCACAGTAATGAATTAACGGCCAGGTGCTGAAGATGGTGTATGTTTTAGATTTAAGTTACGGTAGCTTATGTAGTTTGTAAGTCGTGTGCTGATATAATCAGTTGGTTCAGAACTTTTATGTTAAATACCTAAAATAAATTTAAAATAAATTGTATCCATTATTTTTGTTTATACTGAACCATTAATTATTTGATACCCGCTTGAGTGGCCAAATTGTCTAAGTCGTCACTCTATTGTTAGACTAGCCTGTTGATGACAGAGAAAGCGGGGTTCAAACCTCAGTCAGATCTAATGAGGGTGTTTTTTCCTAAATGGTTTCCCACTCGCCTTCTACGCAAACGCGAGTAGATTATCTCTAAAATGCTTCCTTCTTAATCCCTACCCCATTAAAGTAATTATCATATATGTGTATAGACTAAACAGGTAAGACGTGGTGATGAAGTATATATGTCTAAATATATATATATATATTTGATCTCAAGATTGTATTTGTTTGCACTCTACAGTGGCGAGGAATATTCAACCCTTCACAGTCAGATGCTCTATCTTGACTCAAGAACTGCCCTTGTGCAAAGGAAGAGCCAATCAAAGAGAAAACAAATAGGGTCATTAAAATTGTATGTAAGCCTTTCCAAAAGAGATAACAATCCTTCTTGAGCATAGCTTTTGGCTCTGCTTGCTTTTTGTGCCCAAAACGTGTTAATTTTGACTTTAGCTTTCACTAACATCCCCCTGTGAACATCACCTTGTGCGAACTGTGGAATGTTTTGCTTTAATAAACTAGGTCACATGTAAACTTTCTATCTTTGATTTTATTTAAACAACTACTAGTGTGGTTATTTGAATGATGTATTATAAGGTTTTTATGTAGTAGGTTTAATTAAGCCTGATGCTATAAATTTGTGTTTATATTTATTAACTGCCCAGCATTAAAGGGAGATAATTTTAAGAAGGCCAGGTTTAGATATAACCAGGGCCTAGGGAGGTGAAAAAAATACCGATACTTTACTAATATTGATATTTTCCTTTTGATACTAGTATCTTTTTATTCAATACTATATTGCTGATACTATTAGTACTCACACTCCAGTATCATCTGGATCACATCAAAATAAACAACTTTATGTTATCTTCACTCATGCTGGGATAGGGTGGTCTGTGGAGGAAAAACAAATGACACTATTCCTCAATTATAACTCATTTTCATCATTACAAGCAAGAAGTAACTCTAGCTCATCATAATTCAGAGATGTTTTTTTATCTTTATTTATCAATACAATCTGTTGCTGATCAGGCAATGGGGTGAGTGGTGACCAGTCTACTACCCCTTCCTTTATCATTGAACATGGTCATCACAAACTAAACAAAAGAAGCTTTTGTAAAGCTCAAAGAATTCAGCCGACTCAAGGGCTCCACAAGCTGCCAAAGCAGAAAACTTTATGTGGGTTGTTTAAGCAGATGAAGCAGGCTAGGGGGTCCATTCTTCTATTGTTTGTCAATATTTAATAATCTATCTTGATAGAATATATAACTGCCGAAAGTAGTTAAAATATGTCACCTCCCAGAAGTGAATTATGGATAGAAAAAAAACATTTTTCCAGAATAAAATTTTGATAATGATACTTACTGTTATTGATACTTTTATTTCGATGCTAGTATGATATTGATATTTTTCTTTCGATACTTTTAATGAGTACAGTATCGATACTTTTCTTTCGATACTATAGCCCTACCAGGGCCCTGATTTTAATGACTTATTTTTTTTACATCACAAACAATGCTCATGTGCATATACGTTCTGTTCATGATTCTCTGGCTGTGGAAACATTTTCATGTAGGTTACTATGTGGTAAATTTTTCATTTTAAATGCTTAGTTCATATTTTCTTGGTTTGCATTACTTATAGGCATTTTTAGCCATTTGTTTTGAATAAGTATATTTTTTAATGGGAGCTACTATCATTAGTTTATAAATCCATAAATATTCAAACATATCTTTTTTAAATATACAGTTGTCATAATGAGAAGACAGTGAACTTTGTATCCCCTTTGCACAAGTATGGTTGGAAAATACAAATTCCTGGTGAGAAACTTCTAGAAATGTTTATGTCAGTAGGTAGACGCGGTTAATTTGTAAATCAATAATATATTCAGCGGGATGCAAGGGTTTGGTTGTCAAGAGCTTTTCATTGCGTGTGTTTGTGTATATATATGTGTGTGTGTTATAGTTTCCATTTGTAAAGCATATGCTTTATTTAGCTGTGTGCATTCATTATGAATTTTTGTTAATGTTTTTGGCTAATTTTTTGTAAATTTAAAGTAATTTTTAAATAATTTTTTGATAGTTTTTAGGTCAATACCATAACCATGTTATAATTTGCATGCAATAAATAATATTTAAATCACATTCATCGACTCACTGCTTTCTAACTTGCAATGCAGCGTCTAGTAGGATTCTGATAGAAAGAAACTTTTAGGAAATATCATTATATATTTTTCTGATCATAACTGTTATTATATTCAGAGGCGTTACTATGGTCGATGGCTCCCCTTGAAACTGGTTGTTATTTTTTAAATTTTGTTTGGTTGTTATATTGGTAATAGAATTGGTTACTCTTTACAAAATACACATTTGTTACCTATTTAAAAAAATTGAACTTATATTGCTGTACAACTATAATTATCTACTTATTTCTCACTTTGCAAATGTCATATTATTTTGGAAATTGCAAAAACTACCAATGCAAAGATAAAAAAAAATGCTATTGTTACTCAGAAAAAAAAATTCTAACTTTAGCAGATGCAAACTGATCAATAATGTAATCAAAATTTGTTATTCTAGTTTCCTCATATTCAATTCTGATTTATGCTAAGTCAGAAAGTCTCTTGTGCCCTATTGAAGCTCTCAAATATGATATCAATTTTAGCTCGCTAAGAGATTGCTTACAGCTGGAAATTTAAATTGCAATAGTGAGCATTATCTGCACAGCCACTCTTTAAGTTTGGAATAAACAATTTATTCTCCACACTGAACAATAAACTTGAGGAGTTTCTCAACTTTAGAAATCTTAATATTTGCACATCCTTTCATAAGCATCTTGCAATCCAGGGTTTCTTTATAAAGCTGAAAACTGTCAATACTATTGTTATAAAACTGTCCAAGGTTGAGACAACTTTTCTTCAACATGCTTAGGTCATCATTTGAGTCAAGTAATAATCCATTAACATCTAAAATAAATCAATATTTTGAATCCACATCCTTCTATTTCATTCTGAAGGTGATCAATAACTCCTTTAATTATTATTATTATTATTATTATTATTATTATTATCATTTCTTCTTTTGCAGCAGACCTCATATACTTAGATTTTTCACTGGGGCGTCTTTCTACTTGAAGTGATTCACTGGCAAATGATTTTCAATTGCTTAAGAAATAATCTTGAAGGGTTTTTAAATCATAAGCATCATGAAAATTGTGAAAGCCATGATGGCTCAACCAGTCGAAAAGAGATATTCAATAAAAGCCTAAATATAAATTTGTATTTATTAACCATGAAAATGGCGCCCAGACCATGTGCCCCAACTGCCTCACCCTAGTGATTATATTATATTATTGCTCTATTGTTTAATATAATATATTGATATCCATCCTTCAAAATTGACACCTTATGATCACATGACTTGTTATGTGAATATATTTAAATTGTTTTGGTGACTATTGTAATTGTAACAAAGCTTTGTTTCTCTCTGAATCTTACTGTACACACTGTTAAGTTTGAATAAATACTAAGTTTAACATTAACAATTAATTTACTGAATTGAAAATAAATGTTATGGTGTACGCATAGACTTTCTCACACCTTTACCTAATAACAATGGAGAAATTTACTTAAAACTTGAAAGCTATGTAATATATATCATTAAAGAAATATAGTTGGGGAAAAATAAACACCCCATTTACCCAGAGTATACATGAAATAATAGACATTGTTACAGAAACATTTTATTTGTACTGTGCATTTCCAACTCAATTTCCAAAGATCTCTTACCCGCCTCAGTGGAGTAGTAAGCTAACGCGCTAGTTTCCTGTTGAGCTAGACTGCCAAGGATAGGGAGATCAAGGTTCGAATCTCACTCGGGTGAACTGGGGGGAGGTGGGGTTTTCTAAATGGTTTTCTACTCTCCTTCCATGTAAATGCAGGTTCACTTCCTCTATATTCAACCTTCCCGATTCCTAACCCATTAGTGTAATTGGTACTTAAGTGTATAACCTGAATGAGTAATAAGACGCAGTGCTAAGTATTATTATTATTATTATTATTATTATTATTATCCAAAAATATATTTTTTTAAATCACCTATAGCTCAGAAAATACTGATTTTTATAAAATATTATTTCAAATAAAAAAAATTTTGAGTCCTACAAATTTGCAATAAAAGCTATTTCATATCTCAAAAAGCTGCATAGATCTGATCAAAATATGAAATCACCGCTTATGTAACTTACCCTCATAATCAATTTTCATGGAAAAAAGGAGATGCACTATTTTGTTTGTAATGTTAAACTGTGAATAAATACAAATTTTAATCAAGATCATCAAATGGATTTTGAGAAAATAGATTTGTTCTGTTTTTTGCCCTTTAAGTAAACTGTCCTGAATTTTAGGGCTAGGTATCTGATTCCTAAAACTCCTCGAGCAAACCTTATGAAAATTAAATACCACTAAGTCTTAACCCAACCAGTAGAATGGTTTTGTAACCGGGCCGAGATACAGAAACAGACCACATTGTGAAAACCACTTTTTTAGGTTCAGGGGGTCATGAAACATGGATATCCATCAAAATCTCAAATTTGACTTTTATGATTATCTCGATATTTTCTATATCCGAGGGGTCACGAGAAAATAAAAATAATATTTCAAGAGTATGAAACAGCCAGGTGAGGGGTTTAAATTGGGCTGGGGGGGGATATATCTTCCGACTGTAAAAATGTTAATAACTAAATATGATAATTCTAATTTATCACTAAACCTTTCATTGTTTCTTAGAATAAGATGTTTGTGTCACAAAACCCTCTCTTTACTGAGTAGGCCCTAGAGCTAAAACAAAAAACTTCACGATCTAGAGACATTTCATATCAATATTTTTCATGATCGATTATTGGTGAATAATAAAGAATTACTTGAACTAGTTGAAAAACTAGTTTAATTTGGGGCAACATTATGTACTACAAAATGAGATAAAATAAAACTATCCGGGCAACTAATGGAACAGTTCTTATGTATATTTAAAAATACTTTTATTCGATTATTAATTAAAAACGGAACTTTCACCAATTATAATTTGTTGTTTCAATGTCTACATCTCACATGCATGTCTTAATAGACTAAATTTCAACATCATGTATTCATTATTTTCTTAAAGCGGGGCACACAATGGATTGGTATAGCTGCAGAAGATAAAAGTAGATGTAAATGAATGGTAAGGCATCCACTGTATTTGACTTTACTCAGCACAAACCTTTCAGCACACATCATCTTGGCCAGAGAATAGTAATAAGACCAAATCCATGGCCGGAAGTATTCTGAAAATAACTGCCTGTATTGTTATATTAACTTGATTTTTGGCGCCAACTAATGGGGTGGGGAATAATAAGATGGAGATGAAAACTGATACGGAATAAAAATAAAAAATATTATGTGATATTAAATGATAAGGTGAAAAAAACAGAGTTGATTGTTAGTTGATTATAGCATTAGGAGTTGTCCTCTTCACCCCTAACGTATGTCTTGAATTATCAGATGGGAGGAATCCCAAGGGGTGTTTTGTACGTCATATTTCTGAGACCGTTCAGAGAAATTAAGAGGTTAGACCCTTTCTTTGTAAAATGGCTCGACATTTGTTCCTTAAGGAATATGGTTGAGCAACTATTCCCCCTTATTCCTCACATCTTGAATAAAAGTATGTGGGGATGTCCGAATTAATATGTGAAGGCAGGAACAGTAGTTGTCCTGAGAATTGTGGCCCGAGTGTACTGTTCAGGTACCATTGGGATGAATGTGATTCTTTCCTACCCTTCTTACTCATCCTCTCTGCTTCACAATTAGTAGACAGGGGTTGATGTTTTTGATGCCTGATGTCTGGAAGTTTAGATGTCACACTGTGTTCTTCTAGCCCAGTGTTTTTATAAGGCTGTGAGTGGCAAACATATAGCAATATTATTTGTAGGTGTTTCAGAAAACCACCTAGACAGCACTACCGTGGGTAGGTGTAGGGCTGGGCAACGCGGACAACCTGTGCTTTCTGATATATAACAAATAAGATAAACTGAAGCCTGGTCTCATTTGTTTCCTTTTTTAAATTCAGTCATATTTGGTTTATTTTCAACATTGTTTTGACACAAGATAGTCACCCAAGCATTGTTAAATGATAATAGCAGTATAGCAGTAGGGGCTGACCTCTTCATCAAATCTAAAGTGTGTGTGTCTTTGGTTATCAGATGGGAGTTTGAACCTTAAGGTGGGATGTAAGGGGAAGTGAGAAAAGGCCAGTGTTTTTGTAGTTTTTATGGCAAAACATTTCTTTGGTCAAAATAAATAAAATGTTGCTTCATTACAAACATAGAATTTCATTTTCTTTTTATGGTGACCTCAAAATTTCTTGAATATCTTTCAAGGGTGTCATGGAATTTAATGACGACTTTTTCTCTCCAATTTAAAAATGTTGGTCAAAGTAATGCCATCATGCTCATGACATATATTCAGGAACTGTTGATATCAACATGTGAAGGAAATTAAACTCTTTGTTTCTACTGGAGCAATATTTTGTTTATTTTGACATAAAAACTGCAAAAACCCTGGCCTTTTCTCACATCTCCTCCCATCACAAATACAAACACATGCATGATACAAGAACTATGAGGGGCAGAGAACTTCTGCCCCTTTGAATGTCAACATAAAACCCAGTGGTAGGATGTCATATGGTTTGACAGGACCATGCTAGTAAATTGTTTCCTTAAGGCGGCTACACACATACAGGTATACCTGTACAATTATACAGGATGTGCTAGTGCATCCACATTGTACATTTTTTCTTCTTCAGGCCACAATTTTTATTTTCTCGTTCAAGTTGTTCTTTCACTGCCGGCTAGCATTGGCGATAACTGGCTTGTTAGTAGCGAAGAAACAGTGTCAAAAATGTAAAGTAAAATGAGAAATGTGCTGTAAAGATTGGTTGAACAGAAGAGAACGTTATTCACATGTGAATTTTTTAAATTAATTGAAATTTGCACCTAAAAATTGTGTACAGCAATAAGTTTATAAAGAAAGAATGCAAATTATCTAATTAGTGAACGTTGTGGTGGTGGCAACAGCAACTACTGAACTGAGCTGCCTGCACACTTCGGTACACACGCTCCGGTATGCCTGCGCAGTTTGCTCCGAAGTATGTATATTGAATGAAATTAACTATTTGCTCCAGTCGTCTGTGCGGGCAGAAATAACTGTACAGTTATGCCATCCACACATGCAGTTGTACAGGACAGACCCGCCTGTACAGGCAAACCTCACAGGTATAGGCCTACATGTATGTGTGTAGCGGCCTTTACAGTCAATATCAAACCTGCCATCCAAAGTCAATGCGCACACATTTGCTTGCTACATTATTGTGTATGTGTTTTCAAACTGATTGTGAGGGTAAGGGAACAATTTGCTTGTACAGTCTGTACAGCCTTCCTTCAACTGGCGACAACCTTTCAGACACCACTAATAAAACCAATAGTTGTACATTTAAAAATGTTTAATAATATTCGCTTGTAAGAATACTTATTACAAAATTTACACCTGTTTTAAATATATAAGTAGGCCCAATTCAAGCTCGTAAATTAGCAGTAATGCGAAAAGGATATATTTTGGAGGGATGTCACGTAATACTTTTTCTTTCTTTTTTTTAAATTTTGGTCAAAACGTGACTTTTTAAATGAATACAAAATATAATCTGATTGTGATAAATCATGATAAATATCCAACTCTGATTGTAACACTGTCACTAACATGATAAGTTTTCTGTTAAATGTTTTTAATATTAATTTTACTCTAACAAAATAAGTATTTGAATGACTTTTTTGAAAATTACTTTCTTAATATTATATAGTGCTCAAAACACGTATTTGTAACGAAAACTAGTATTAATAACTTTTGTACACATTTTTTTATGAGATACTAAAGCATGTCAGTAAAAAAATACTTTTATGCATTATTAATACGTAATTCAACGGGTTTTTTTACTATACAGCCATTTTATAATCCAAAATAAATGTAGGTTTGGTTTCAAATTAAATGTTATTGATGTTCTTTATTAACATACTTCATTGCACTTACCTCCATTAGTACTGTATACATCATAAAAGTTTAGTTTGGAGCAATTGATTTCTTAAATAGGCCTACGGTGTTAGAAAAAAAATGTTGGTGTGTTCTTTTTTCCGCATCTATAAAACCTAATCAATTTAAAAAAATATTAGTTCATTTAGATTTTGAGGTAGTAATATGAAAATTATAAAAAGTCATTGTCAATTAAAGTTTTTGTTTGAAGAAAATTTATCATCAGTTTTCGTGTATTTATATTTTTTTAAAAAAGACTGCGAATAGCTCTGTAATCTACTGTAAATTATATTTATATTACTATTTTAGCTTATTTCTTTAGTCTCTAAAAATTGTTCAAATAGCCATCTTAATTTAAGAAGGTTATTTTAGAGGAAATACACCCGCATTTTTGTGGAGAGAAAGTGGGAAAAAACCACCTTGCTACACTTACTAAGGATTTGAACCTTGATATCTCCATCACCGGTAAATCAGATTATTCAAGACTAATGTTTGTCCACGTGCCCACCAGTACACATGTTAGTTTAGTTAAAGAACTCCATTAATTTGTGAAATGCCCTCTTATGTGACTATTTGTTGTTAGCAGTGTATTGATTATATATATCTTTTCCTCTTAGGATTGATGATATTGAAGATAACTCGATATTAAGACGAGGTATTCCTGTGGCTCATTCTATATATGGCATTGCGAGCACCATAAATGCTGCCAACTATGTAATGTTCTTAGCGGTAGAAAAAGCCTTTGCTCTGAATCATCCCGAGGCAACCCGAGTGTACACAGAACAATTGTTGGAACTGCATAGAGGGCAGGGTATGGAAATATACTGGAGAGACAACTATATATGTCCATCGGAAGATGAGTACAAACGAATGACAAAACGAAGTAAGTTTCCCACAAATCTTCAATAACTCGTTATATAAATATGTCAGGGTGTCCAGCGGCCCGTGATACAGGTAAAAGTAATGGAATTTGATCAAATTTCTGGAATGTTCACATATTCACTAAAATAATACACAACTTTCATTTACAATAGTCATAATAGCATTTTTCTTCCATTTAATACTCGCCACCAATCTCTTTTAGTACAGTTGTCCCTGTTGAGCATACAAATATAAATTCTCTGTCAACATGTTATTTTCTAGTCGTTTTTACCCGTGCATCTTAATCTAATGTTGAGTCATGGTTATGTGCATGTACAAGAATTCATTTACGTTATAGAAATAAGAAACCAAAAAAGAATGTATCTCATAAATATTTTAAACTGTACTGGTGTAAGGTGATCACTTAATTTCTCAAAATGAGCTTGCAAGAATAGTGACCTATTGCTAAAAGCTTGACAGCTGTAAACCCCTCATAGTGTGACACAATTTTAGAATGTGTATGTGTCTAAGAATACTATGATTTCAAGTTGTGATCCTAATAAAATAATGCTTATAATATAGTGACTTGGAAAGTTGACAATTGGCTCCGGAAAACCTGGAAAAGTCGGGTAATTTTAAAATATAGTTTCACTGGACACCCTGTTTGTATAGTACATAATGTAAAAAGGAAATTTCAAATATTTTGGGCCACCAATGCTTGCATATTAAAGGCATATAATGATGGAATAATTTCCAATATGAATGGTACACCTTCTGATGCACAATCAGATTTTCCTACGAAGCTCATTATTTAAAAACTTTAAACTTATGTTGACCACTATAGTGAGGGAAAAATATTTGCATATTACATTCTTAGTATGTTTGATTAATGATTTAATGAGAAACTATACAGTAATCCAGAAGGAATTAGGTACTTTCGGAAACTTTTTATAACTTTTCAGATGAACTTAATAATTAATAAATCAAATAAGACATATTTTTCAAATGCCAAATTTTAGCGATTTCAATCTATTTTGGTGGTTGAAAGGGATTTACCTATAAAAATCAGGTTTTAGAAACAATATTGGGGTTTGAGGCTTTTATCTTGGGGGGGGGGG
>CABFWB010004936.1:12179-37199 GCA_902151455.1 Timema bartmani
GGGGGGGGGGGAATAAATCTCATCGTTAAAATTGGACTTAAATTTCTTAATATAATTATTCCAAACCTGATTTACATACTCCATATTTTATAGTCCTTAACATAATTACTGTGCTTATAACTTTTAATGTTGTGCTTATAACTTTTAATGTTGTGCTTATGACTCATATCCATATTCACATAATATTGTATCCACTAATGAGAAAGTATACTACTTTTCCCAATCAAACTCTTTAAAATAATAACAATCCCAACAAATTTGATGAATACAACATTTTAATATTTTTATATGTGGTGTATAACCCAAACAGGTAGTAATACGGGTTGCTAAATATATATATTTAGTCATTTTGGTAAGAATAGATATATTAAAGTTTTCAATAAAGGGCTTTCAAAGGTAGATAGAGTGAAATAGAACAATTCTCTTTTCTGTGATTGATGCTTTCATTTGATTCACAATCAGACACCTTAGCTCAGTCGGTAGCGTGTCTGTCTACTGAGCTAGGGTTCCCAGGTTCGATTCCCGTTATAGCTGAAATATTTATCATTGCTGAAATTTAGGTTTACCCTTTCACAGTGATGAATTAATGTCTGGGAACTAGATGTTGTGTCTGTCCTAGTCTTATGTTAGATTATAAGGCATATGAAGTTACTACAGGCCTAGCAAGCCGTTAGTGGAAAATATATGGCCTGAATAAAAAACTGACCCAGGCCACAGCCTAGAAACAGCAATGGTTAGTACATTGGTTTCAGAGTCTTTTAAAATCTGCTTGTCATCCCTTCACAATCCATAGCTAAAAGTGCACAAATATAATCATTTTGTTCAAAACTTGAGCAGAATTAAATGAAAGCCAATAAATTTATCTACGCTTACATTAACCATTATGTCATAGTTAATATACCCAAGTAACAAATATTAGAACCTCAAAATAATCATACAAAACATTTTTTAATCGCAAATTGTTTGTGATATTGTTTTCAGAAACTGGAGGCTTATTTATGTTAGCCATTAGGTTGATGCAACTCTTTAGCGAAAATAAGGAAGACTTCACTAAACTCGCCGGTATTTTAGGCTTGTACTTCCAGATTAGAGATGACTATTTGAATTTGTGTTCACAAGAGGTAAGTTGACTTAAATTATTGTTATTTTATATTTAATAATAAATACAACTGTTGAGGTTGAATGCAAAGTTGGTGGGTGTGACACTTTCTTGGAAAGCCACACACAGTTCAATCATGACTTACTGCTCTCAGATTAATATTATCTTTACCTTCTCCGGTAGTGACAAGCGTCAAACTCATACAAGACAGGATCTCTTGTGACAAGTATACTCTGATTCTATTAAGAATGAACATTTTGAAAATACAAACATATTTTTTGTGGTCAACATTGATAACATTTTACTATGTATATTATTAATGCTTGTTTATAGGTATAAATAATATATATAATAAGTGATAAATTCAGATCACATGACTTGACATAGATTTAGTAATTTTTTCTAGCTGTCAGAAATGCCTATTCATCCTTTCCACTCTAATATGAGTTCCAGATTCCTCTCTAACATTTAAAGTAAGCCATTAATACTTTTAAAAAAATTCCTTCAAGGAGTTTTATTTCCTTCCAAAAAGTTTGAACAAATTTCTTCTCAACTTCAATAACTTTGTGTTTCAATAACGACTTCAATGGGTTTTTTTTTGTTATTGTATCTCACCACCTCTTGTTATGCACATATGCTCTAATCATGCTAATGTGCTAGGAATTAGGAAGGTTGAATTTAGAGGAAGTGTACCCACATTTGTGTGGAGGGAGAGTGAAAACCCATTTAGAAAAATCCACCCTCAGTACACCTGACTGGGATTTTAAATATTGATCTACCTGTCATTGACACAACAATCTCTTTCGAGAGTGACGCCTTAAATCATTTGTTCACCGATGTGGGTATTATCAACATTAATTAAAACATATTAGCAACTATCAGTATTACTATGTTTTAATTTGTATACAGAATTCTTGCCATTTTTTTTTCTTCCAAATATTAAAAAAAATTAAAATTAGGTTTCTGAAAATGGTTGACAATGCATTGATTTTTGACGGTCTAGTTCTTAAATACTATGAACTAATTTAAGCTTTTCTTTTGTATGAAAAACTAATTTTATTAAAATAATCTAAGAATGTCATGAACTTTGTAAATTGTTACAGTATGCAGAAAATAAAAGTTACTGTGAAGATCTAACAGAAGGAAAATTTAGTTTTCCAATAATGCATGCCATTTTGAGTCGACCTGGAGACAATCAAGTTATAAGTATCCTTATCAACATTTATAGTGGTTTGTGTGGTTAAGGGTTACTACTCTAAAGTAAAGATCTTGGTTACATAAAAAAATCAGTTTTTGTCATTAATTCCCTTCTTTTTTCATACAATTTTGATTTTAAAGATTTGTTTTAAAAATTGTTTTTGATAGACAAATATTTCATGGACCAATAAATAATAGTTGTTATTATTATTATTATTATTATTATTATTTATTAATGTGATTTATTCTAAACCACTTTAATTAATGCTGAATTATTAACTTTTTATAAAGGCATATTCAAAAATTGCTGACCATATACTATATGAAATAGGCCTCCCTCTTTCTTAGATTTTTATTTTTAGTAATATTCATATTAGTTGTAGTAAGGAGAAATGAATTTATAATATAAGGAACGTACTTGGATGGAACAGCTAATTAGATTAATTGGTACAACTTATTTGGTCAATTAAACAATATAAATATGAAACATAACATGAAGATAATTTATTCAATGAGGAACTAATATATCAATAAATTAAGTCAAATAAAACAGGTACTATACTGTGCAAATTAATTGGGACAAGCTATTTTTTTCTCAGAATTGTAATGTGATGTCAGTTGTTGTCTTAAACCGACTTAAACCAGTTTTATCTGCCTTGAAGTGGTGTGACTGTTATAACTTGACAATAAGAATGTGGTTTACTGGTTTTAAACTGGTAATAGTCACTTCAGCTTCAGTTGTAAACTTTTATGTGTGACAGGTGGGTGTTTTTGCTCTCTGTGAAAAACTTGTTGCTTTCGTGTATTTAAAAATGGATATTACTCCAAGAAAGCATGCAAACAAATTGCTCTTAAGGATCACACTTCTATGTCAGTGAGAGATATTACTTCTGCATTTGGTGTAGGCAAATCAAGTGTATCAAGAATTCTTACAATATACAATGGATCTGGATCAACCTCTCCAAAAAGGAGAGGTAAATTTGGAAGAAATGATAAAATTTTAATCAGAAATAGTAAAATTAATCCAACAAAAACAAGCACAAACCTTCAAAGAGATTTATTGGCTAGTGGTTTTGATGTTAGTGATTCAAATGTATGCTGTAGGCTTCTGGAAGCTGGCCAGAAGGCAGGAAGACCAACGAAAAAACAATATTTGAATGCTCAAATGAAGATAAAACGTTTAGCATGGGCCAAAAAATATAAATCATAGACTGCTGACGACTGGAAAAAAGTAATTTTCAGTGATGACACTCATTTATTTGTGCAGGGTTACAAAGCAAATGTCGTTAGACGAAGCAACTGTGAACCCTTAAGACCCGACAAACTGTAAAACACCCTCTGAAACAGATGTTTTGGGGTTTTTTCGCAGCAAATGGCACTGGAAGCTTAGTTCTTGTTCAAGGTATATGTGGAAATATTACAACATAAGATCGTTCCATTCTTGAAAACTTTTGACTGGACATTTCATCATGAAAACAACTATCGGCCCCATGTCACAATTCAAAATTGGTCAAGACTTTTATGCTGGAAAATAAAATTAATTTGCTTGATTGGCCTGGAAATTCACCAGACTTAAATCCAATAGAAAACTTGTGGAATATTTTGAAGAGACGTTTAGGTAAAATGGACTGTACAACCAAAGAACGCATGATAACAAATGCTATAAAAGTGTAGCTCCACAATGATGGAGTCGAAAATATGTGCACTAAATTAGTGAAGTTAATTCCAAAATGAACTCGATAGGTAGTTTCTGCTAGAGGACACACTTCATACTAATACGGGTATTTATCAGTGTATATAAAGGTATAGAACGATATAAAGGCATAGTTTTTGAAAAAGAGTGATTTTTTACTTTGTCCCAATTAATTTGTACAGTTTAGTACAATACTATTTCTAAAAAATCATCATTGAGATTGTTAGACAGTAAAGTTTTGAAATTAATTAGCATAAAACAATGAAAAAATCTAAATCTGTGCCAAATAATATTTAAGTGTTAGCAGATTATAGGTATAGTTGATAAGCAAAATGAAAAGTGGAAGTTAATAAATTGACTATAATAGAGTTTTTAATATAATAAATTAAAGAAACTAGAAAATTTGAGTACTTGAGAAAAGATTATAGGTTTTATGAAGGTATGACTTTACAAAAAAATATACTAGGTCAATAAATATGCCAACAATAGAGAGCTTATCAGTTGAATAATTAAATATACTAGTAAACCGGTTGAAAATATGTTGACAAGAAATACATGTTCTGTAATGTTTAAGATATTTAAACAGTGACAATAGAAAGATGATTAATAGAAAGGTTAAAATAGTTGACTAGGTTGTTATTTATGTACCTTACATCATTATGTAAAAAACAATTAACAGTATAAAATCAACATGAAACATATTAAAGTTAAAGTTAAGACATTACAAGTGACTTATTTCACAAAATTATTAAAAGATTTTTAAGAATTTAACGTTAAAGATTTGCTATTCAAGTCAAATGGTTTCTAAAAACCTGCTTGTGTTAACTATCGAGACAAGATTAATAATTATTATAGATTTAATGGAAATCAATGGATGTGTAAATTATCTTCATGTTATGTTTCATATTTATATTGTTTAATTGACCAAAGAAGTTGTACCGATTAATCTAATTAGCTGTTCCATCCAAGTACGTTCCTTATATTATAAGTGTGAATTTTATGTTTGTAGGTGATTTAAAACATGTATGGTCATAATGCACCTGTCTAAAACAATCATCCTGCAAACTCAATAACGAAGGATAAATGATCTTAGGTTACAGATAGAGCCATCACAAACGTAATCATTTCAGTTAGTTGAAAAATGACACCAGGACCAAGGAATCGAACCTGGGACTTTTGACTTATTGCACCAATGCTTGACCACCAAGCTATCCAGGATTTGTCTCGCACTCAGGGTCATTATTCACTCATAGTTTAAAGTAGAAGAGTCTATGATGAACATTTGGACATAGTTTAAAGTAGAAGAGTCTATGATGAACATTTGGACATAGTTTAAAGTAGAAGAGTCTATGATGAACATTTGGAATTCATAAACTACTTGGAGCTGTCATTGAAACCAGTGGCCGGTAACTCGGATAGCTCTGTGGTATAACATTGGCACACTAAACCAAGGCTGACAAGGAAAATTCCCATTTCCAAGTGTCATTTTTCAAGCATTTGAAATACACCACCCGTTAAGCTGCTAAATATATTTTTTAATTTCCAATTTGTTTAAAATTCACCCGAACTTGGTAATATAGTCAAGACTTTTGGTTTATCCATTTACTGCTTTTATTTATTAGGTAGTCAGTTTTGTTCTGTGCTGGGGTCAATTCTCTAATCATTAGTTGAGGTTGTGACAATGAAAGGACGGTGCTCTGCCTACCTAGGTGTTGCCAACATTTAGTTCCATTTGTACCTCATAGACGGTTAAGTCTTATCATTTTGGTGAGGTAGCTTCACACAGCCTTGGTCCAATGAAATTGAGAGATATAGTTTGTTACATTTTCAGGGACAGACTATTTGTATGAAATTGTATTTTTTTAACTAAGATTTCAAACAAGTAACGCTTAGTGTTAAGTCACCATCAATTAATATTGCTAATTTGACCCATTATTACTCAACCCCTCTGCCTTCCCACCTCCTCCCTTAGCCTACTTTTTATTTTCGTTTCTCTCTACAGGAAACCAGTCTTACCATGTTTTAGTAGGTTTTTTTTGTTCGAATCGTTCATTTGTTTAGATTCATTGTTTTACTCTAGAGGTAATTTGTAGTACATCTATTTTGTCTTAATCATAAAATACCCAGTTTGTTGAAATATTTCTTTTATTTAGTGAAGTATATCTTGGGATATGAACAAGGTGAGTCAAATAACTAGTGTTTTTGTTGGCCAGAAGTGATTGAAACTAAATACTAGTGGATGGTATTGACATGAACACTATGGTTTTGTTAGTGCGTGTAATCCACGAGAGATGGTGTCCAGTGCTTATAATGCCCTGTAGATAATCTCAGAAATGACCTTGAAAACATATGAATTTGCAACGCAAGGGAGTATGCAAAGCGAGACTGCCAAATCCTCGAGTTTGTGATTTCCACTTTCCAGGAAGGTATTTCTGGGGAAAGGGAAGGATGAATGCTAAGATCACGTGGTATGGATCATCTTCCAGCACTTATCTCCTTGTATCTTTTAGCGGGATTGTACAGACAAGGTAATCCAAATCCACTTTCCTCTCACGGTGGTGATTTATCCCAGCTCCTCCACCAAGACTCAGGGTGCTCTAAACACAAGGTGGATGGATGTAAGACCTAAGACTTAGTGCCCAGTAGTAATTCCAGCGTTGTGGGGTCATTTTTTCAGACACACTCTTATCATGCTCAAGGTATCAGAATAAATATGAACCATCAAACTTTTTTTTTTTACTAAAATACAAGAGCATATTTTGCGATGTTCATAAATATTGTGTTGATTGGATGTATTGGTTGGTTCGTGGCACACACCACTTGTTGTCAGTGTGGAGTGGTGTCCTCAAACTATGAAGGTCAATAGAAGCTGTGTAAACATTATATTGTTGTATTTTTTGCCTCTATTTTGCTCAGGGTCTAAAAGTGTGATTATGTTTGCTTTATTTTGTTTTCAGCTATGTTATGTATGTATTTTGATGGAAGTTGTAAGTCTTCAAAGGGTTGATGTTAGTATGTAGTTTTGTTGTTTTTTTTTGTTTTTTTAAGAATATAACATATTATCAGGAAATCAATACTAGTTAGTAGTTCAGGTACTCAGAAGGCCGAGATAAAGGGATTGTAACTTTTAACACTAAATACTCTCCGCTAGGGCTAGCAGGGCTAGAAAACAAAAAATGTGTGAGAAACAAGGATTCAAACTTTTGATGATATAGAACTGTGCAGGGGGTTTAATCTCGAAGATGTTAAATCATTTTATGGCATTTACACAACTTCCTTTACCATTTTTATAGCTACAACTTTTATACATTACTTATGAATCATATAATTTAAGTTATTTGAAATACTCTGAGAGCTCAATGGTATTAACTATTATGCTCTATTTCAAAACTCTTAAATTTTAGTGTTTTCATTTGCCACTTTTCAACTAATTAAAAATAATGTATTATGCTAAACAAGTCAATAAAGATTTATAATCTTTTGTTTGGTTTGTATGCCAAATGCTCACATTGGTAGTTTATGATAATTGCTACTCATAAAGTAATATATTTAATTTCTTTAAGAAAAATTGTGTGTATTAAAGGAAAGATATTATTAATATTCATGTATTTTGAAATGCATTGTTTTCGAGCAAAAGGTGTTTTATTAATATTCTGTGTTTATTATATACTCCTTAACTATGGCTCCTCTCTTCCCTCCTGACTAGACATTTTGCGTCAAAGAACACGTGATCTAGAGCTGAAGAGATATTGTATCACACTCTTAGAGAGATTTGGTTCGTTTGCTTACACCCGAAATATCTTACAAGAGTTAGATACAGACGCACGAGAAGAAATCGCCAAGCTGGGAGGTAACCCACTACTGGAGGATATTCTAGACCAGCTGCTCAACTGGAAGGGCACGGGAGACGTCGTCAAGACTCCATTGGGAAGTGATCAAGGGGAGAAGCCTGAGACTAAAGTTCGAGGACAGGACACAGTTCAAGAACCGTTGGAGGTTGCTACTAAATTAAATTACAATATTTAAAGAGTACTAGATTTTTTGGGGAGTAAAATATGTTATTATATAATGTAATTATGTAAAATAATCTTGTTTGGATGTCTACATAGTGCTTAGTTTAGGCATTTTACACCTCCCACGAAACAACATAATCAAGATAAACAAATAAATAATATAATCTTAAAGTAAGATGGACATGTATTTCAAATAATATGAAATAGAAACAAAACATATTTTAGTTTAAATCAATAAAACTTAACATAGTTTAACCAAAAAATACCTTTATTAACATAAAAGTATTTAATATTAAAACACTATAATTTGAAAAACTTTAAATTTTTGAAACTCAATTCTACATCCATTTTGTTTGTAAAAGTTTTATTTTATTGTTTATTTCTCTGACATCTTGTCCTGTTACCTAGGTTTATGCTCAAATTCAGCCTTTTATACACTGCTTTTAAAAAATTAATTTTATTTTAGGTCAGTTCTTTTTTCCAATAAACCAAAGGCATGGAATAAAATATTACGCTTTTATCTTCTCAAAACTTATAATACATATCTTGAGAAAATTTGATTTAATCTCATTTGGATATTTGCTATATTAGGTAGTGTGTATATTTTATTTTACCAAAGGTGTTCGGTTCACATTGGATTTTGATTATATAAGTTAAAGAGTTAAAAAAAAAGAGGAACATTTTCACATGTTTATTTTGGTAGCTAATCTATCAGTACAAGGTGATAGTAGGGATTGAAATAGTTCTACGAATTAACAAATTTGTTGGAGGGTATCGTCAAATTAGGAAGAAGAAATTGTTTGTTGTTGTTTAGTTAACATATTTAAGAACAAAATATTGAAATAATAACTAAATAAAATTGCTAAGGATATATAATGTTTTATCAACTATTTGGGAAAATTAACTTTTGGTATATTTTGAAACACCGCTAAGGGTACACAGGGGTATCTTATTTCAATCCCAGATACGAGACTTCTTCTGAAACAGTAGCTGGCAGGAAATGGGTGGTTGAGAATCCACTGTAGTCATTGTTGAGGTATTGATAGCCCAGAAGTATTTAGTGCCTAAAAAGATTTACTAGCTTAGAACTTGAAAACTGCTCAAGTAAGAAGTTTCTCTTAATGGAAAACTATCTGGCCCTTGACTGATCATTCCAGGACTTTTACCTCTAAGATAACTTTTTATTATAATGGAAAATAGGAGTATGGCATGGCCTTTTTTAAATTATCAATCCATAATAAGAGAATGCCAATATATATTATGAAAGCCATTCATAACCTATTTATTTTCTTAGCTGATCACTAAAATAAATGTCTTCCATAAGGTTTGCCCTCATAAAGAAAGTTTTTTTATAATGTTTTATTTTATATTCACTTGAATAATATGGTCTTTAACATCAACATTATTTCAAATAGTGTTAAGGTTTTGATAAATTAGTGTATGTAATTTCTGTACATATTAAGAATGGGTTGGAAAATATTTATGGCAAAAGGTTGGCAAATATTAAAAAGGTAAAATCAAAAATCTTTGATTAAGTGATCAAGGAAAAAGTTAGGGGCGTTAGTGGAAATCATTATCATAATTTGGTTTTGAAATCGCTTAGACAGTACTTTATAAAGTATAAATTGTTTAGGGAATGTTTCGACTTTAAATAAAGGGATACATTATCAACATTTATTTATAAAGTTTCTAACAAGCTTCTTGTGTAATGATATTCACTACCTACAGTTCTATCACTTAAGCCAAATGATTAAAAGCTCAATTTATTAAATGTTGATTCCTAGGATTAGCAGATATACCTTGACAATATTCAGATAATCTTGATGTATATAACATGAAATATTATTTCATCACTTTTATTTTTTTGAAAGTCATTACGCAGGAAAACACAGGGAGGAAATAATGAAAGTCACAATGTTTGCTGAGGACTTGATGGTATGGGGGGAGAAGGAAGAGGAATTACAGGAACAACTACAAGAATGAAATAAGGAAGTGAAAGAGTGGAATGAAATTGAGCAATGCAAAGTGTTAAGTGATGGTAATGACAAGGAAGAGGGTAGGGCCTAATAAAACTATAAGGTTGGATGGAGTAGAGCTGAGAAAAGTACAGAACGTAAAGTATCCTGGAAGCGTGATTGAGGAGAAAGATGGAAGTATAAAGAATTTAATGAGAAGAGGAGAGCAAGAAGAGTTGTTCTCTAGGTGTGTAAGAGACCTTCTATGGAGAAAAGAAGTGCCCTTGAAATGTAAGGGAGTGTTGTACTTTATACCCGTTGTCACATATGCAGCATGGACATTGACTGTAAGAAAGACTAGGAAAGTGGAGGTCATGGGAATAAAGTTTATGTGGAGCATGTTAGATGTCACGAGGAGAACCAAGATTAGGAATGATTCTATCTGGGAAAAATTGGGAGTAGAGGGAGTGCATGAGATAGTAGAGAAAGCAAGACTGAGATGGTATAAGAATGTAACGAGGATGGAACAGGATAGAATGCCATAGAAAATGTTGGAAACAAGGTATGTTAAAAAAGACCACAAGGGAGGCCAAGAAAGAAATGGGAGGAGCATATAGCAGAAAGTGTGTAAGTGAAAGAAGAAGAACAGGAGGAATTAAAGGAGGAATAATGTTGGTAGGATAGAAAAAAATAGAGGCATTTTACTAAACTGACATGGCCACAGGCTGGAAACAGTTGACGATGATAATTATTAGTTTCTTCTTTAACTTTGTTTGCTTTTATAATGCCATGCCATTAATTTTGTTTTACCTACAGCTGTAAAAGGTTTACTTAACAATTATTATGTTTGATTATCGGTTTGTTGTTTTGGACATCATTGAATATGAAAAAGAAGGAAGTAGAAACAATTCTTATGTTGTAAGCATAAATCAAATGACAATTAACTTCAATGATTGTTGACTGCTCAGTAATGTCACCATTCAGAACTCAAAATTTGTCACAAACATCAATATTATGTCACAACACCTGAAGCATGGGTCACCAATCCGTCGATCACGAGCTACTGGTAGCTCGAGGTAACAGTTTCGATAGTACGCTAAAAAAAATGTGCACTTTTCAAATAACTTTAGTATTGAAGAGTTTTACCTCAAGTTTAGGATATTTGGCCTCTTATCTCGAAGGAAAACTGTCACTCCAAGTAGAGGTGTTGCCCTACTCTACCAACCATTGTGATTCATTATTTTCTGCCAAAAATGGTAAAAAGCAAATATAGAAGCAGGCTTACA
This sequence comes from Timema bartmani, assembly GCA_902151455.1. Classification (NCBI taxonomy): domain Eukaryota; kingdom Metazoa; phylum Arthropoda; class Insecta; order Phasmatodea; family Timematidae; genus Timema; species Timema bartmani. The sequence goes on from CABFWB010004936.1 coordinate 23,423, forward strand.
AATTAACATTTTTAAAACTGCAATATAAATCGGAGTTAAAAGTTATTCACAACAATTTAGAAAACTGTTGATGAAAATGAATGCCATTCTTATCAGTAAGCTACACATGCTTAAAAAGTATATATTTAACTATAATTTTGTTTAAAAAACTAATATATTTAGTGTTTTCTAGCATTAAAAGGTGCATCTTAGAACAAAATATACTAACCTTTTTAAATTATTTCCATTAAAATTGCCACAGAACCTACCTGTTACAATGATAGCAAATGTGCGAGGTGACACTGCAAACTTTTAATCGGAGAAGCTCACGAAACAATTTAACAAATTGTAAGTAGCTCCCAGACTCAATGAGTTTGGTGACCCCTGACCTAAAGCTTTATTTTGTAAATATAAATTATATTATAGCTCAGTGGTTAGAGCATTGGCATATTAAGCCAAAGGTCCTGGGTTCGATTCTCGTGTGTAGGTGTCATTTTTCAATTTTCAGAATATGATATCTAGATGAAGTAATCCTCACTAAAAGCATAACTAATAGCTTTAGCTATTTGATTCTTATAGATTTACATAATTTATGTATAAAATGGTGAAAATTCTAAAAATTTGAATTTATGTTATATTCGATTTTCTAGCAAGGCACTTTTTAAAGGATCTAAAGTGTCTTTGGCAATCTCACTTTCAGGACATATGGCAACCTTATATTGATAATATTGATAATGTCTCAATATGATTGCTGAATAATTTAAATGTTACAACTCTATAATATAATGTAACAGCCATCATCTCTTAAATGTGAAATATAATAATGAAAATTGATAAAAAAGAAAGAAAAAAGAAAAATAAACTAATAAGTGCAAATTGCAAGTTTGAGTTAACTTTTTATTTTGTCTCTAAATTAATCAATTTCCATTATTATAAAATAATTTAGCCATTGGTAATTTTCATTGTAAAAATTTTAAATGTGTTCCAGCTTTGAATTTGTCATATTCATTAAGGTAAATTGGTATATATGTAAATAAATTGATGAGGTGAAGAAAATATTTTCTATAGACCATGCAACAGACTGTAAAAGTTTTGGAAATGAAATAATGTAGGCATGACTTCATTTCAACTGATATATTTTGACCATGATGAATTTTAATCAAATTATCAAAGACTAACACTTTTGTTTGCTATCAAAGGTAAGTTGATTACTAAACAGCCTTGTAAATAATGTGCATTTAAATAAGTCCTACAAAAATAAATACTTTGTTTGAAATAAAGTGCATTAATCATGTTATAATATGTCATTAAATAAATATGATATAATTGTAGAAAATTAAGTACAAATAAAAGTAAAATACACTAACTCATATGCCATGTGGCATTGAAATATTGAAGTGTTTCTAAGTATGTGTTAATGTTAGTTGTAAAAAATGAAGCATGATTAAAAGTAAAAACACACTTATGTCATGTGACATTGAAATATTGACGTGTTTGTAAGTATGTGTTGTGTTTTTTTTACTTTTAGAATAGGTACCTGCTCATACAGCGGATCAGGTTTTATAGTCCTGCTATAAAATGGAACATGGCCTATTTTTAACTTTCAGATGCATATAAAATCCTAATAACATGTTTACACTATCATGTATAAAGTGCACAAATAAACTACAAACGGATGAACACTATTGAACAATTATTATTCATTAGTTTTCATCATTCATTAATTGATAGTTAAATTCATTCTATAGTGCCCATCACAACTGTAAACAGACTGAATTACCCATCGACAAAGAATGGTGGTCAAAGCCACTCACTGTGTGTGTCGTGCCAAAAAACGCCGGAAGAATGAGACAAGATCTGAACATACTGAACCTGTATCTAATTAAAAATCACTGCATTAGCGGAACACCGTAAAGCAGGGTATTACTGTAATTGTGCTTCATTTTTTACAATTATATCATGTATAATAATGACACATTATAAAACAATGACGTAGCAGTCAATAGTGGATTCTTTCAATTAATTTTTTTTTCCTTCCACTATCACTAAACTGGAAATACAAAACACTTTAAGTAATTTTAAAAAACACAGCTTCTTAAATGGAAAGGTTTGGTTCCTATGTTAAAATGTAAGTTACTGTGTTAAAGCCTAGAAATCTAACAAAATATGTACTTTTTAAAATCGCTAACTCTCCCCACTCTTTTGTAAAATTAAAATGCACAAGTCTTGTAACTAGAAAGTAATTAACCATCAGTGATGGATGAGTTCATGCACATGAAATCAAATGTAGTTAAATGTACATCACATTTGTTATGTTTGTAATCTTGTACACAAAACAACATCGTAAATACTTGGCATGTAAAGAGAAAACACAAAGTACAACTAAGACAATACTTTACTAAAGTACTTAAGAAAATAGAAATATATTTGATATATTTAAACTCAGCCCTAAAAATATTTATTTTAATTAAGACTCTTGTTTTAGAATTTATCATGGCGTTTTGAGGAGATTCAAATTGTGTTTGAAAAGTTAAATTCTCTTAAAAGTAAGTTACTTAAAATGGGTTCAGCAATGCTAATATTTAATCTTTAAAATACATAATCCAAGTCCATGACCCTTAGAGCCCACCATGTGACACAGGTATGTAATACTTGTTCGAACCAGGCATATACCATTGTAATGTGGTTTTCTCTAGTATCATTAGAAAACAGTGGGATTGAAACCAATGATACTATTTCTATTGGTCTCAATTTTGCTATTGTCAAATAAAGAATGCAGAAAACCTCACCATAGTGCTATTGTCTGGTTTATAACCCTATATATAAATCCTGGTTGATTAGTTGTTAGATGGGCTTTTAACTGGCGCAATTGGAGTAGTTATGTAGTTTAATGATTTCAACTTTAATTATAACTAGAGGGCTAACTATCATAATTTTTACTGTCAAAGCTGACACGATTTAAGTACAAAAAATAACTTTCCAAGTACTTCACACCAGCGTAGTTAGTTAACGATTACTATTAGGGATAACTGTATTCATTGCAAATGAAATATTCTTCTTGAATTCATGTTTCTGAATATTCTTCCATATTAGTTATTTTTGAAGCAGGCAGGGCCCTCCAGGAGTAGAAGGATACAAATGGGGCAAGTTGCCCCTTAATACCCACATAGTGGGGGCCTCCACAACACATGTGCCTAAAAGACTCTTATTTTCTACATATTTTCCAAACTTATATCTTTTTTCCATGTATACAGTTAAAATATTATGCTAATAAAAATAAGTAGATCACAGAAATTAAGGCACTTATTCTGTGTGAAAGGTGTCCCTTGAAATTATATCTGGGTGTCCCTGGAAGTAGGAAAAATATTGAATCCCTCTAGGAATTGAAGTGTTTAATCCTTTACAATACCCCCTTGTTAATACTACAACCCTTTCAACTTCACTTGATTAATATCAACATAATTTGCTCATAAAATATTTTAGAAGATTTTAGGCTTGCAAGAATCAATAATAACCCTTTTGACTTCACTTGATTATTATAAATAGCTCATATTTTATAAGATTTTAGGTTTGCAAGCATCAATAATTAATATTTCTAAACATATAAGCTTTGTTAAAATAGGATAACAAGTTAACATAGGTCAGATTACTGAAATGGTTCTGTAATAGCATTAAGATGTAGACAGTTACTGTGATTTCTGTCCATACCTACTTATGTTTTTCTAGTCTATTTACCGTACACAAATCATTTTGATTAAAAATGATTGACAACTAATAACAGTTATTTAATTGTAAATATGCATTAATGATTAATGGAAAATAAGTGTTTTATGTGTTTAATTTTAATTTCTTTGATGTGGTATTTATTGATTTTTGTTAGTAATTTATAGAGAGCTGAACTTTTCAAGAAAAGTGAAAATTAGAGTTTTAAATATAATAACTTAAGGGTGGGTTTAACAACTTAAATCACCATAGATCCACTATATGGACCAAAATATATTATTTCTGGTGTTAATACTGTCACAAGTTTATTGGTTTATTTAGTTATTTATTTTCTAATATTAATTTTAACACATTCACATATAATTAATACATTTTAACATTTTACAAGGATTATTAAATAAATATTAGTAAAATAAATTCAACTTGGAGGATTTATTTAAATTACTAATGGCAGTGTTTTGCCTTAAATGTTTCAATTGTTTTCAAATTAAAATAAAGTATCTTAGCTTCGTTGATTCCACGTACATATGTGTGATTGCAGGAATGACATAGGCTAGCAACTTCAGTAAAAAAAATTAATAGAAAGGGCTCTTCCTATACTGCACACAAAAATTATGATTTTAACATCTAACAAATTCACTTCAAACTAATGATCATTGGCAGGGGACTTAATGAAAAATTATACTGTGTACAGCTTCAACTTTTGTTGATTTTGATTTACTGAAAACTTCTGGTCTCTAACGGTGTACATTAGGGTGGCCCACAATAGCATGAGAAAAAGATGAAGTATCTCGTAAATACTAGGGCACCCTCTCAAAATGATATACTTAAATGGAAAACATTTTCGGTAAAGGTTTCATCTCTTTACTCCAAATTCAAAGTGGTGTTCAACAGGTCCCAAACTTTCACTAAAATTAACATTTTATGTAGATTATTGGTATAAAGAAAGAGCCAATAAATTAAACAAAATTCATACCAAAATAGTTCCAATAATTATTTACTTATAGTTGCAAACAGAATATTTCATTTACATTAATAACAAAGGATCCATGTATCATAATTTGATATAAAACATTACTTCGAAACAGAATGCTCAATGTCTTTTTTTGTGGAGGTTGATGGAACTGATTTCCTGTTTGCCTCAACCACTTGTAGGACAAATTTTTTTCTTCCTCATTTTTGTTTTATGTTCGTGTCCATGCAAATTATCTTGACTCTGGTTCCATTATTCGGGTGGTAAGTTGAGAAATGTTTTGGAAATGCTAATCTTTTTACTGGATGACTAGTGCGTGCATTTATGAAATCTGACAATGTAGCCTCTCTGCTAGTTTTGGGGAGATCAGGGTTTCCTCGTACTCTTTGCAACTCCTCTGGTTTGTTTCTCATAGTATTTACTATCTCACATTTTTCTGTTGGAGATATCTTTTCAGAGAAGAGAGGGGGGCCTACTAACTCATCTGGTGGATACCACAAATGACATTGTAAGACTTCTTTCGCCTCTGCATCAGTAGATTTGTATTTGTTCAGATTTTTCCAAAACAGTAAATCATTTACAAAAGCATCAGCTGATAATGGAGCTTCATTCCATTCCTTAGCAGGCAAAAGTGCCCCAAACTTCACAATTCATTCAAGATAAGATTCTTCCCTTTCAGTAAGTTTGAAAACATCTCTCTGACTACAAAACAGGTAGATCTTGATGGCATAAATAAGTTTAGCCATCTATCTTGCCTGGGGCCTGGGGCCCGCCTGTATATTTTCAATGGTGTTTCTCCCAATATTATTAGTGAGGGTTCAACAAACTCATGGTAGTCATCTCTAGGCCATTGGTCGACAGCAAACAACACTTTGACTGTTAATTTCTTGAAGGAAACAGTATCTGGCAAGATACCTAAGGTCTGATAGTTGTCCCTTTCTATTTCGTTCCATACAGATCTAAATCTCTTGAAGAGTGTGATTTATGGAGAGCTTAAAGGATTAAAAAACACAGTAAACACCTTAGCTAATATTATTTCCAATATATGGTGCCTACAAGCTAACCACAACAATTCTCGTCCCATTCTATCTTCCAAAAGAACACCTGCACCATTCAACTGACCAGTATTAACAGTGGTAGTGTCAAAACACATAACTTGAACCTTCTCAACAACATGCCATTCCTCCAACAAGTTGTACACAGCATCTGCTGAATTTTTTTTCCTGTCCCATTTGATAGCTTTGCTACTCCCAATATTTTTCTTCATCTCCAGAAACAATCACTGGTAAACATTCCACAGACACACTCCACAATATTTCGGGTTGTATTTTTCTTTCCCAATATACCACAGTGGATCATAATGTACCGTGGGATTCTCTGCAAATTATCTAATGTATTTCTTCTGCATTATGTGTACAGTACTGCGAGGAATAGGAAGTGATGAAGGGTCTTTCCCAAGTGCAGATGCTATTGGCACCATTATTCTAACTGCGTCACGATCAGCAATTTTATTTCTATCTAAGGCACTTGTTACATGCGGAGTGAATAAGCAGTTTCTTTTTCTTCCTAGCGACAGATCAGGAGAGTCGGGTTCACTTAATTGTTTATTGAAGGATGGCTTATAATCCTCTTCATTGGTATCATAATTTGCACAAGATGAGCTTTCATCTGTAAATAACTCTTTTGTAAACGATACTTTTAAGGCCACAGCAGTAGAAACTTCGGCTCTTTCTTTTCTTTGTTGTATTACTCTCTGCCGCTTCAATGTTCTTTCTTGGGTTTTTCTTGCCATATTTATATCAGGTGTTGCCATAGCCATCTTTTTTTCTGTGCTTTGGTCTGAAAAAAAGTTTCAATCTTCTTTAACTTTCATCATGGTCATGGCATTGAAATGAGCAATATCAAAAATCAAATCAACTTTTTCTTCACATTTCCATTCTTATTTTCGTGAATCTCAGAACTACAGCCCTTATTTATCTTCAGCCGTAACCATTCTGAGTGAATATTTTCTAATTCTTCAATCCAATATTTTGCTAATCTTGTAGATCTGAATGCCTTTGACCACAGTGTCAAAACTTCCTCTATTGTCAGATGGCTTGCATTTCTTACATTTTTTACTTCATTTAAATGGTGGTGGGATCTTAAAAACACTTCTCGGATAGTTGGCAGTTTATTCAACCTACTAAGAAATTCAAGGTTTGTCACCACAAGCAAGAAAATTATGTTTTCCTGACGAGTTGTTGCCATTATAGAATTACATTACACTAAATAGTTAGTACAACTGAATGCCAAATATAGCCTTGTTATCGGCTGATTGAAGAAAAACAATGTTGCCAATAGCCTTATTCTTCAAACAATTGAAGCCAGCAGGGGTTCTGACAGTTGATTGAAGGATTCAGTGACTCGGTCAAAAAAATTCTCTTTAACATAACCTAGAAAAAAAAATTGTATTTTTTGTAAAAAAAAAGTTTATAGTTACATTTATGGTTGATGAGCATCGCCTTCTAGTATTCATACAAAGCTGAAATTTGGGCATATATATTATATTGACTAGTCTAAAATAATTAATGGGTGCCTAGGTTGCTTATACAAAAACAGTTTTTTTGGGCCACCCTAGTGTACATACATGCATATAGAAAGTACTTATTACTTGAACTAAACATACAAACAAACATAACTTAGTAAGAAATATTAATTTATGGCATATTATACTATGAATTAAAGCTCAAAGAGTAAATATTAATATAATATGCTAAATCATATATATATATAAGTCTAATTACATTTTGGGTGTATAACAGTAAAATGATATTTATATCTTATTCATTATAAAATGAGATTGCACTGTAAACATCATGTGTGAAGAATACTTTCGTCAACCATCTGAAAATACCAAATCTTAATATACACCTATCAGCATAAATTTATCAGGTGTCAATAATAAAATATATAACTTGTCTCCAAACATTGTTTGACACTTTAACTGCAGTTAAATATTGGTAGCTAATTTTAAATACTAAACATTTGAGGCATGTATATTTTAATATGACCAAACTGTAGTAAAATAAAGTTCCAAAGGTGCTTAATAATAACAGTGGGTAGTTTACAAATAAAGCCAATAAGGGTTTTAGAGGGTTTCATCTCTTCAACTAGAGGGAACCTCAGAAATATTTTCATAAGTGGGATGTTTCTAGAAGTTATTTGGAGGTTTTATAGTAATAATAATAATAATAATGGGTTTGAGGGATATTATTCCCTCACTTTGTTTTTTTAATCGATTGCCTTTAAAAGCTATTTTAGAGTTTTTTTTATGGTAGTGTTTGTAATGCGGTTTTTTTTCTCATTGTTGACCAAAAAAAATTTAATTGACTACATCTAGAAGCTATTCAGAGTTTTTAAATTATAATTGTGGTTTAGTGTGTTCTCCTACACAATCAAAAGAATATTATTTTGAATTTGTTATATGTTACACATCTTGCTGCTCATTCTGACAAGCCAAAACTTACACTTAATCAAGGACACAGAAACTGGAGGGTGTTAAACAACTGGGAGGAAGACACCTTGAAACATAATATATATAGTTAAATGAACATAAATGTTGAATACACAGACATAAACTTTACTTCCTTTCACAAATCACAGAGGATGGAAAAAATTATCTCTTAAAAGCATTCAAATTGAGTTATTTAAAGAGAATATGAGCAAATTTTAAGTAAATATTGCTTTAAAGCAAACCTGTGCCAATAGAACTTTTTAATAAAAAAATATATGTATTCATACTTAGCTTTGTACATTCTTAATGTAAAGTAGACTCTCGATTTTCAAGGTGTGGATCAATCAGTTTGTGACTAAACCGTGGATACATTTTCTCAGATTTTTTACTGTACATGCACAAACAGTATTTCATCATCTGAATGTGTTATACTTATAATGGCCAGCCAATGCCCATGCTTAGTGGATTATTAAGGAGAAAGAGAGACATTAATACATTTTCCAAGCGGAAGCAGTCTAGCAATGTCAAATTATATAACACTAAAGCCGAGATCATTGAGAAAGAAGAGTTGTAGAGTTTATCTTGGGGCAGTAAAATCAGTCACAGCACCGCATTGACATCCTTGGATTATGTATTGACATATTTGAATCAGCAGGTCTACTATACAAGCACATAAACTGATGTAATGGTGATTACATTAAACTCTCAGGGAAAAAACAAATCAAACAAAAGGAGGGGAGGGGGGGACCTAAAAAGTTTACAGACTTATTTCAGTAAGAGAATATATGTGTAAAGTTGTTGTTTGTTTTTTTGTTCTATCCGTGTCTTCTCTCCCCTCCATTACACCAGAAAATTGCGAGTCTACTGAATTTTGATATAGGGAGCTACTCTTGGGCTTCAATTCATAGTTAGTTGGCGAGTGAAACAAATTCAGAGGTGAAAAATGCAGTCATGCATAAATTTTACTTTAGATATTTCTAGTCTGAAATTTAACAAGACAGTGTGGTGCGTGTGTGATCAAAGATATAGAGCAGGAATGTCTAACCTTTCCCCGACTGATGGCACACATGTTCTAGGGGAATTGGCCGGTGCCATACATGAGCTTTATAATACTTAATTCCCAAATATAGTAAACACACCCACATCCATTCATCCATACATACATTCATTTCACAAGTAACATTATACCTACAATTCTGGATACAACATGGAATTTACTTCGGCTCCAAGAGCCTAATTTGTTGCCTATTTCTGCAATTTGAAATATTTCACTTTGAGCTGGTAGGGCACACAGAACATACTCGTTTACATTCATCTCTTAGTTTTAGGCACAACCCCCCTTGGATATTTGTGTTATCTAATACAACAATATTAACTGTATAACTATATTGACATATTGATATTTCTGATTTATTTCCAATTGTTCAATTCACAAGCATCACTTTGAAAGAATTTTTTAACATTAGTTTAGTTGACTAAACTGTGTCCTTAAGAACATGCTCTGAAGTTTATAATTATAAATAGGGCTATCGTTGGAATTATACAGTTCTCGGCATTTTTGCCATACAAAATTGTATGACCTGTTTTTTTTAAGTACGGTATGTTTGAATCAAAATACATAAAGCCATTTTTGAGGGGGAAAAAAGGGTCAAACATTGATTTTAAACTATTTTTGTGTTAGTATTAGCATGCATTCCTCAATTTTGTATAGCATTATTAATGATATAAATCCAACTTTGCCTTTGAAGATGTTGGATAAAAGCCATTTTATTTACTTCCTAGTTTAGACTCAGGTGAATTCTCATGTCACAAACAAGACACACACTCAAAGCCAAAACGTAGTGGGATCAAAATTGAAGAATGAAATTAGGAATATACTTGCCTAATTACTTTATGGAATTAGGAACTTGAAAGTTCATTGCCTCACTTACATAAGTATGCCATCCATCCCTATCTTGAGCTATTTCTATCCAGTCCACTAAATTACACCATATCTTGAGCTAGTTCTTCTAGCCAGTCCACCTTATTACACCAGATCTCTTTCAGGTCCATTGTAATGTTATTCTTCCATTCGTGTTGCATGTCCTGCCCACTATAATCTATGATATTTGACTATCATAACAATGTCTTATGATGAGTACAGTTTATGTAGCTCATCATTATGTAACCTCTTCCATTACCCAGTAAGTAATATACACAATATAAAATTAATATACTGATTGATTGTTCTTGGGTATAACACTTCTATGCATATAAATTGTAAAACGGTAACAAAGAGACACAAGTGTCGACCACTAGTCAACAAGCACCTATAACAGGCTATCAGTGAGAAACAACATCATGAGAATAAAAAATTAAATGAAGGGGTGGTTAAAATGTATTTAAATAAAAAGTTGTTTAACAATAATTACTAAGAAATAATAAGTTAATTGTTTGTTTGTTGGTTTTTAGCAACGCGTTATACTACCTGTTTAGATTATACGCTTATGCACTAATGACACTAATGTGTTGGGGTGAGGAAGGTTGTATTTTATGACAATGTAACTGCATTTGTGTGAAGGTAGAGTGGAAACCCATTTTGGAAAAACCACCCTCAATATAGCCGACCGAGATTCGAACCTCCAACTCCTTTTCATCAGCGGAATATAATAATTAAGAGAGAGAAGAATTTCATAATCAAATTAATAATTTAAAGATAAAAATACTCTTATGGTTTTTGTAATATCACAAATACATGGGCAATGTTTTCATACTTAATCCATTATAAAAACGTGTACTGAGATAACTATAGTAACTGTAAAATGGTCTGCAAATAAGCTAACACGATCACTAGCATATGCATTAACATGACCATTATTTTCGTCTTAGATATGGGATTAGTTCATGATTTTAAAAAAATCACTACAAAATATGGTTTGTGAAATTTATAATTTGGAAATTTGATTTTTTTTTAAATTATAAATACATCTAAAATACATTAAATTAAAATCACTCCTCTTGAACTGTTTCAAAACAATCATCGCGGAAAATTGTTGACTATTATAAACTAGCTTACAAGTGTTAATGATTGCTACTTTTTTTGCTCATAGTTTCCTAGAAAGTTTGTTATTCATGCAGTAATAATTTGCTTTTATTGAATTCAACATTAATTTAAATACTATAACATAATTTGTAAATGCATGGTCTAAATGTATATTAAGATGAGATGTTTCTTAGACAGCTATATAAGTTTGGCATTTTTTTATTTATTTTTTCATGATCGAAATCAAATTCAGGATATCTAGAATTAGTTTTGCTTATTCAGCAACCAAGAGGGCTAAACTTCCATATAGTGTTTGTATGTATCCATAGTGTCTTAACCAGTTGGCTATGATATGACAACTCTGAATTTAATATTATATAATGTCTTACATTTCATATATTAACTATGGTTGTGATAGTTTTAACTTTTGAGTATATTTGTGAATAATTAACATAGGCCTAATAATTATTATAAATAAGCTTGTTTTTATTATTATTTATGAACATTGAACATGTTTTATTTCAAAAGCTTAACTTTTGAATTAAATTATATTATAAAATAATATTCCATTTAAATTTTAAAGCTTAAAAACTTAAAAAAGTAATCAGAGGTATAATTTACTGTTCTCTATTTTTTAAATTAGTGTTTTATCAAAACTTCAGAAAAGTTATTTGTTATATCTTACCTATAAACTGATGGTATGATAAACCTGTTAAGTCAAACTACAATATTATTTTAATATAAACCAACTAACCATGTTTAATTAGCCTTTTTAGTGAGACTTAAATTTTATGCGTATTCTTTATAATTTTTAAACCAAAGAGTAGTTCAAACCTAACTTTGTACCGAGGCTTTTAAAAAGATATATATATATATACTACCATTCATGTTTAGTTTATAAAAATTAATATGCAAATATTCTACCATTAATTTTAGTTCAAACATATTTCTTTGGTTGAAAAGTTAAAAAGAGGTGTTTTCATAATTTGCACTTAACAAACTACTTGAGTGTGACTATGCATTATTATTATTATTATTATTATTCAAATTGTTTGGCTAGCATTATAAATAAAACACTTTATGATAAACTTAATCTTTTTGCTGTTGTTTTTTTTAATTTATCAGGTTCTAAGAATTGAAGTTATTTCCAATCATTTCACAATCTAATAAGTGATTTCCACATATAAGTACATTCAATGGATCTACCATTTTTGTTTATTGAAAAAGAACTTATCAAAAATATAAGCATCTTAAGAGGAATGTTTGGAAATTAGCCTAATATTCATAGTTGATTAAACACTGTAGAGTAAATTCTATGCATTTAGTTGCATTCTTGAATACACCACGATCTTAATAGTTGTTAGAATTACATACATAGTTGTGGTGTTGCATTTCTTTATTTTCTTATCAACACACAGAATTAATCATTTTGAGTCCAACTATATAATGTTTAGTTTTACCTCTCTTGTCATCATCATTTGACGTTTTCGCCTCTTTGGGTCATCTGGCACATCCTCTTCAATTCCTGTCAATCTTTCCAAACTTCTCCGTCAGCCAGTCATCTCCACCTTTCTTGAATATAACCCAATAGGGTAGTCAGACATATTAGAATTTTTTATTATTTTTTTACATAAAGTCCTTGAAAGTGTAAGAAAAATAAATATATTAACACTCACCCAACAACATTCTGCATATAAGATACAGTGGGTACCTTTTTTTTCCCGTGTATTGCTATGTGATTGGGCTAACCGCATTTTCACTGACTGGGGTAAGGATAGGGGGCAGAATGTACAGAAAATGCATTCACATTTGTGTGGAGGAAGAAGGGGAGATTATTTATGGAAAACCATCCTCATTATACTCTACCAATCATTGACAATCCAGTGTGAAAGCGTTACACAAGATCATATGACTATATAACATGTAAATCATCTACCTCTTTGGTCTTGAGGTAAAGGGCTCAGCTCAGGATCTGGTGTTCGCGGGTTCAAACCCAGCTGGGGTTGACAGATTTTTCTTTACCAATAAAAAGCCAAAGTACAACTTCTTTCAGAGGGGAAGTAAAGCTGTCTGTCCCATGTTGATTGTTTGATGTAAAAGAACTCTGGAAGGTATGTGACAATAACTTTTCCGGCAAAATTGGTAGGCCCTTTCATTATCGCTCATAGAAAATTCTCGTTTACTGATATAATCTGTCAATTCAGAAAGTGCACATTTAACATCTCAAATAAATATTAAATAAAAAAAAATTTGTAAATCATATTCATCTCGGATACAAAAAAAAAGTAACAACTGATATTTAATAGCAATACCTTATTTTTCAATTTTTTAACTTTTAAAAAATATATTCTGGAAATAATTATTTTAAATCAATCAATACTTAATCGCAAAGGGAGGGGTTCCAAAACCCCTCCTCTGAGCACCTATTATACGATGTAATTTTGTATTCCTCAATGTGTCTGCTAGAAGCTAATTGGAGTCTTATAAAATTCACAACAAACTTAAATTATGTTTAAAAAATAATTAAATTACTTCAAGAGGGATTCAGTTTTTTTTGTTTTTTTTGTATTTTTTTTTTTTTTTTTTT